>ML685784.1:2556566-2818536 GCA_007922175.1 Pelusios castaneus
TTGGACCGCATTTACATCTCTAGGTTCCATCTCGCACGAGCCCACTCCTCCAGCGTACAGCCGGCCCCTTTCACGGATCACCATCTGGTGACCGTGAAGGCCTCTCTGTCGGCAGAGAGGCCGGGGCCGGCCTACTGGCATTTTAACAACAGCCTGCTGGAGGATGTGGGCTTCGTGACGTCCTTCCGGGAGTTCTGGCTGGCCTGGCGGGGGCAGAGGCCCGCCTTTCCCTCGGCGCGGTTGTGGTGGGATGTGGGGAAGGTGCGCGCCCGGCTCTTCTGCCGTGACTACACTCGGGGGGCCAGCCGGCGGAGGGATGCGGCGATAGAGCAGCTGGAACGGGAGGTCTTAGAGCTGGAGAGGCGCCTGGCCACCAGCCCTGAGGATCCGCCCCTCTGCGGAGCGTGCCGGGAGAAGCGGGAGGAGCTCCGCGCCCTCGAGGATCTACGGGCCCGGGGAGCCTTTGTTCGATCCCGCCTCCATCTCCTTCGGGAGATGGATCGCGGTTCCCGCTTCTTCTATGCCCTGGAGAAACGGAGGGGGGCCAAAAAGCATGTCACCTGCCTCCTCGCTGAGGATGGCACCCCCCTCACGGATCCGGTGGAGATGTGTGGAAGGGCCAGGGCCTTCTACGCCGGTCTTTTCTCCCCGGATCCGACCGAAGTCGCCGCCTGTAGGGTGCTCTGGAATGAACTTCCCATGGTCAGCGAGGGCAACCGGGACCGGCTAGAGCTACCTCTCACTCTGGCCGAGTTCTCGGAAGCCCTCCGTCTCATGCCCACCAATAAATCTCCGGGCATGGACGGGCTGACTGTGGAGTTCTACCGCGCGTTCTGGGACGTCCTCGGCCCGGACCTCGCCATTGTCTGGTCCGAGTCCGAGGGAAGCGGAGTGCTCCCCCTTTCTTGCCGGCGGGCAGTCCTGGCCCTGCTGCCCAAGAAGGGGGACCTCCGCGACCTTCGGAACTGGCGTCCCGTCTCGCTCCTCTGCACGGACTACAAAATCACAGCCAAAGCCATCTCGCTGCGGCTGGGGTCCGTGCTGCAGGACGTGGTCCATCCCGACCAGACCTACACCGTCCCGGGCCGTTCCATCTTTAACAACCTGTACTTGGTCCGGGATCTCTTGGAGCTAGGGTGTAGGGATGGTTTGTCGTTCGCCCTCCTGGCCCTGGACCAGGAGAAGGCGTTCGACAGGGTGGACCACGGGTATCCCCTGGGCACCCTGCAGGCGTTCGGCTTCGGACCCCGTTGTGTGGGGTTTCTCCAGGTGCTGTACGCCTCCGCAGAGTGTTTGGTCAAGCTTAACTGGACCCTGACCGAACCTGTCAGCTTCGGGCGAGGAGTCCGTCAAGGCTGTCCGCTGTCGGGCCAGCTGTACGCTCTGGCCGTGGAGCCCTTCCTCTGTCTCCTCCGTCGGAGGTTGACGGGGTTGGTGCTCCACGAGCCAGGGCTGAAGCTGGTCCTGTCCGCGTACGCCGACGACGTGCTCCTCGTGGTCCAGGACCCGGGAGACCTGGAGCGGTTGGAGGCTTGCCTGGCCATCTACTCTGCAGCCTCCTCCGCCCGGGTCAACTGGGTCAAGAGCTCTGGCCTGGCGGTAGGGGCCGGGTGGCCGGTCGGCTCCCTCCCACCCGCACTTCAAGCCATCCGGTGGGGCGCGGGTCCGCTGCTCTATCTCGGCGTTTACCTTTCTGCCACGCATCCCTCCCCGGATGACAACTGGCGAGGTTTGGAGGACAGGGTGTCTGAGCGGCTGCGGAGATGGACAGGACTGCTGCAGTGCCTCTCCCTTCGTGGGAGGGCACTGGTCGTCAACCAGCTCGTCCTGTCCATGCTCTGGCACCGGCTCAACACCCTGGTCCCGCCCCCGAGTTTCCTGGCCCACCTCCAGAAGACAGTTCTGGAGTTCTTTTGGCCAGGACTGCACTGGGTCTCTGCAGGGATCCTGAGTCTTCCCCTGGAGGAGGGAGGGCAGGGCCTGTGCTGTGTTTACAGCCAGGTCCATGCCTTCCGCCTCGAGGCCCTGCAGAGACTCCTTTATAGTGCAGGTAGTCCGGCGTGGAGCCAATTGGCGTGCACCTTCCTCCGCCGCTACCGAGGGCTCCGATACGACCGGCAGCTCTTTTTTATCAATCCGAGAGGTTTTCCGCGAGACCCCTCCGAGCTGCCGGCCTTCTACCAGGACCTCCTTCGGACCTGGAGGCTTGTTTCGGCCTCCAGGTCCCTTGTGCCCACCGAGGGGGAGGACCTCCTCGCGGAGCCCCTGCTACACAACCCCCATCTTAGTGTTCAGGTGGCGGAGGCCCCCTCCGTGAAGCGGAGGTTGGTCCTGGCAGGCGTCACCAAGGTCGGAGACCTCCTGGACTATGCCCGGGGGGACTGGGTGGATCCCCTTGTGCTCGCTGAGCGCATGGGGCTCTCCACCCTTCGAACCCCCCGGCGCCTACTCCAGGAGGTGAAGGCAGCCTTGCCCCCTGCTGCTCAGGATTACCTCGAGCGGGTCCTGCGAGAGGGTGCTCCCCGCCCTCCCCTCAGTCCTGGCCCTCCGGAGCTTTTAATCGGGGCCCCCCCCCGCGCGCCCCCCCCCCCCCCCCATGCCCCGAGCTGGCTGCTGGACCTGCAGCCGGTCTCCTTTCGAACCGCGCCACGCAAACATCTATACACGCTCGTGCTCCATACCATTCACTTCCTCTCCCTCGTGTCCCGCCCCGATACAAAATGGTGGGACCTGATTCCATCCGTAGAGGGCGAGGACCCCCAGTGGGCCAGTCTATATGCCACCCTGACTCCAAGGCCCGCCGGGGATATAAGTTGGCGGCTCCTTCACGGAGCCGTGAGCACGGGCGTGTTCCTGGCGCGGTTCACTCCCCGTCCCGACACCTGCCCTTTTTGCGGGGTGAGGGAGACCCTGGCGCACGCCTACCTTGAATGCGCCAGGTTGCAGCCCCTTTTCCGGCTCCTCCAGAACCTCTTATTGAGGTTCTGGCTGCACTTTTCCCCACACCTTCTTTTATATGCACTCCCAATCCGTGGCCCCACAAAGTCGCGGGACCTCCTCGCCAACCTCCTCTTGGCCTATGCTAAAGTGGCCATAGACAAAACCCGAGAGAGGAGGTTGGCTGAAGGAGGTTCCTGTGACTGTGGGGCCTACTTCCGGTCCCTCGTCCGTTCACGTATCCGGGCAGAGTTCCTCTGGGCAGTGTCCACTGGCTCCCTCGACACCTTCCGGGAGCAGTGGGCGCTGTCCGGGGTTCTCTGCTCGGTGTCCCCTCCCGAATCCCTTATTTTGATCCTTTGACCTTCACTCCCGTTCCCGTTAGTCATTTGTTGTCCCCCGTAATCAGTTGGAAGCTGGGTCCAGCGCTCCATCCCCTTAGGCTGGGGAGGGAGTTTTAGTAGTGGGCGGGCTTGCGCCTGCCCACTTTCCCTGTTTTCCAAATAGGATCACCCTCCTAAAGCCATCTGGCCTGACTTTGCCACAATATGTAGAAGGGCCAAACCATTGTAATACTTAACACAAGGTATTTCTTAGCACAAACGTCTTAATGTGGAGACCAGCATTTTTCAACTTGGGTAGTTGGTTGGGTTCCTGAATAAGTTGCCTGATTTTATTTTTTTTTCCAGAAGTTCTGAATACTGTTGGGTCCTATGGAAGTCGCAGGGAATTATGGCTACTCAAGTTTTGTGAAATTCAGACCTCCTATTAAGTTTCTGTCTTTTGGTACACAAGAGGGAAAACACTGGTGAAGGCTTCTTCCTTCTTCCTTATAGTATGTTTATTAGTTTCTAGACAGTACGTTATAGGAAACTAAAGGAGAGGTGCTCTTGTGTCACATATTACAAATGGAATAGAAGGTGGTTTTTAATGAATACAGAAAATATAGTTGACATTGGAACCGTGATGCAACCTTCACCGGAATGTAGAACTATAATGTAAAGGGCTACATGAAGTTGCATGCAGTGGGAAAGGATGCGATTTGCATGAGAAGTAAGAAAGCAGTAAATCCAAAGATGGAAGTACTGAATGGAGTATGATATATGCACAGTCTCTGAGGAGATAGTTGAGAGATAATATAACATCTTCGTATTGTTTTAATTTAGCAGCTACTTGCTTTTCTTTATGCTCATTACAATCTGAAATCAATTGATAGTAACTTTTCTAGCCCTACACACAACCCTTGATTTTTTAAAAAAAAAAAATTTTAAAGCAAGAAATAGCTGGTATTTAGACTTCTGTTTCTCAGCTTTAAATTCTCCTTAGAACAAGGTTGGATTAAGTGTGTGTGTGTGTGTGTGTGTGTGTGTGTGTGTGTGTGTGTGTGTGTGTATATATAGTGTATGCTCTTCTAAAAGATAAACTAAGTGCTTACCTGTAGGTGTCATGGATAATAAAGGGCATAAGTCTTTATCACATTCTGCAGTAAGGGTTTTTTGTATATTTTTTTCTTTCATCATGCACATTTTAATTTAGCAACATAATTTTATGGACTGTCATATCAGATTTACTTTATAGTCATACATTAGGATATTGAGATATATCAGATCTTTGATGCTGTTTGTGTGTGAAATCCTAACTTCACAGCATGTATTCATCATAAGACATAAACGTCTTACATGCCATCAAGTCCTTGCAGAGGCAAATTTCTCTAACATTATTTTTCTTTTGTCATTGCAAATCCCTTCCCCCATTACACTTCTCCATTTGTCTTCCTTATCCTTTATTATTTTTTTCAACTGTCAGTGGAATTATTGTCTTCCTGTCTCCATATTTAGGTAGTGTCAGTGGCTGAGTATCACCGCAGGATCGATGCTCTAAATAGTGAAGAACTGCGCACGCTCTGCAGACGTCTCAAGGTGCCCTCTTCATAGTTAAACCCCTTCTCCAGAGACTAAAACATCTTTCTTTGTAGTGGCCTTGATCAGGGCAAGTCCCATATTCGGTGGGTTTGTCTTGGCTACAGCACTACAAGAACCAGCAGAAAATTCCTTTCTCTTGGATATTTGTTTATGCACTAGCTACAGCTCTGTTATAAAACCATCATTTCACAGTTTAAAATCAGAGGAATTTTCTGTCATCTTTGAAACTTTGTTCTCATTACTGTTTCCAGAGTGATGAGAACTTGTATTTTAATTTCTGTTTTGGGATGGTGGCTTGAGTTGGATAGAATCTTTCCTAAAAAGAATGCAGAAGAGATGGAGCAATCCAAAACTCTATTTTCAAAATTCAATAAGGACTTACTCCAGCTGGCTGTTCATACATTTGAAGTCTTAAATACTTGTGGGGCCTTTACATACAAGATTTCTAAACTCTTTCGCATATATTTAGCCTCACAAGTTCCATATGAGGTAGATAAGTGATTTGCCCATTAGTAGACCTGGAATTAGACCTCCCAGTCTCTATTTAAAAAAAAAAAAAAAAAAGGCAGCACAGAACTAATTCTATAGACTTATCTGATACTAATCTTGAATTGACTCTTGCATTCTCTTTAGGTATTTCTATATGTACTTTGGCATATGCACACTTTTTGAAAGTGATGTGTACATTATGCTAAGTTTATTGATGAAAGCATGTCTAAGAACTGTTTTAAAACATAAAATGATCTTAATTCCATGTGTATTTCCAACTGGCTGGCTAATCAAATGGTTGCAAGTTTGGATTTCAGATTTTTTTCTATATAGTTTTTTGCAAATGGCTATACAGAGGAAAATGTTTTCATGGCTTTGCTGCCTCTGCTTATTTTAGTAGTCATTGTTTCAAAGTGCTGTCCTGTTGATCTGTTACGTTGTCAAAATATTGGTTGACAATGATAACATGTATGCTACTCTCTGTAGTATGGGTTTAGGAGCTTCAGTTTTAAGAAGGGAATTTTTAATTTGCCTACTAATGCATTATGAGAAGTAAGAATTGTATAAAATCAATAACTCAAATGGCACATGTTTTGCATGTGGGCAGTATAGTAAAAATAAAGTACAAAATAGAGGATAAACATTTTATTATATTCTTGAACAGCAGTTACCTTTCATAGAGTTACAGTACTCAAACATGCCATAATGTGAACTTTGGGGTGGATGTGACCAAATGGCATATGCTGTATGAGTAGTACTTAATAATATTTGTAATTGGAAGGTGATATTGAATGAATGTGTCTGTCTGTGTCTGTGTACACACAAACACATATACATACATATATATATATAATGTATATGTATGCACACGCACACACTTGTGCTTTGGGAATTTAGATGTTAACAAGTGCTTTTAGTCTGAGATGAAGTCTAAGTAATAAAAAGCTTAAGTCTTGCTTGGTGCATTTTATGGTGCCCTCCTCAAAATGAGTAAATAATGCAAATTTTCTCATTTTAGGGATTAATGTTAATATTGTAATCAAATTGACTATTATACAAATATTCCTTACCTTCATATTTTACTATGATATAAAAAGTTAATCTTTAAAAATCAATGTTTAATAGACGGTAAATTTGATTTTCTTAGCTGTTTAATGGATTGTTGCGATTTTAACTTTTGGATTTTTACTAGATGAAAAAGCATTTCACAAATTCTGAATAATTGGAAAGTCTCCTTTTTGTGTCAGAACTGTTCACCATCTTAAAATGTAACATTTGGCAATGAAGTGGCATCTGATACATTGCAGTTTTCCCTGTATTTAGAATAGGAGGTGTACGTTGGAGAAATGTTGACCTTAACGTTTGTTTTCCTGATAGATGCATAGGGGCTAATCCAAAACACAATGAAGTCTGTAGGTGTCTTTCCAGTGACTTCAGGGAGCTTTGGCTCAGGCTCCTCAGATATCAGTAAAACCTAGCTCTTATTTAGCACGTCTCATCAGTTGATCTCAAAGCATTTTACAAAAGAGGTCAGTATCATTGTTCCCACTTTACAGATGGGGAAACTGATGTACAGAGGAGAAGTGACTTGTCCAAAGTCACTTACCTGGTCAGTGGCAGAGCTGGGAATAGAACCCACATCTTCAGAGTCCCAGTGCAGTACTTTTTAGCCACTAGTACCTACTTAAAATATTTGAAAGCAGGCTCTGTAAATAACATTTTAGGAACTTGAAAAGTTTTGCATCATAGCTACTTTAAAATTTATTCTCTTTGGTATTGATTAGAATGTCTGTCTTTTGAGTGATGAGTGTAAACCATTTGAAATAAATTGTTTATGCACTTAAAAAAATATTTAACTCAAATACCTCCTTTACTACTATTAGAAACACAATATATTTGTGTGGTGGGTGAGCTCCTGTACTATGGCTTTTAATTGTAGTAAATACTAAAAGTCCACATTCAACCCAGAACATAAAGGCTTGTAATGAAAAAACAGGCATAACCTTCTTCTGAATATTAGAATGTATGTGCAAGAAATAATTTCATTGTAATATTTACTACTTACCACAAGAATCAGGGCTCTCCCTGTCAAATGCCTAATATAATAACCTAAAAATAACATTCTAAGGAGTTAAATACAATGCTAAATGCAATGATGATGTTGTAGAGTACAGAGAAAAACTTCCTCTATAAGAGAATTGTGGATGCTTAACATAACTTCTAGAATGCTTATTTATTTCCTCCTGCTTTGCAGATAACAAAGGAAGATATAAATTCAAAGCAAGCCACAAATATCAAAACAGACCTGGAGCCTGAAGCATTTCGACCAAATCTTAGCGATCCCAGTGAATTGTTACAGTCAGACCAAATTGAAAAGGTATGTTTTTCAAATAAAACTGTTGATAGAACAATACTATCTTTCTTCTGTAAGTATCCTCAACATTGGGTATCAGGTTAAGTATATCAAATAAATAACAGGGACTTTGTTCTGAAGTTCTTACAATCTAAAGACAATGCAGTAGAACAGTATCAAGATTAACAAGATACTTGGTTAATAAAGAGAGCAATAGAATGGCATAACTTTAAAAAATCATACAGTTAAGGTTCGTATGTCAACCTTAATTCTGTCCCCATATCCTTGCCTGTGCCTGCATCCTCCCCAGTTTATCACATCCAGGTTTCCAGTATGGTTTACACACTCATTATCTCTCGCTATAGTTAAACATATTGACAGAAGAAGAGGCCAAGGTCATTAGCCTCATCATAGGAACTCAGTCTTGCTGTGTAGATGTTGTCAACCATATCCTCATATATTGTCTGTTTCTCCGAGTAACACTAATGTGGCAGCTGTTGAAACAGAGTGATGAAGGAAGGTGCAAGTGGTTGTTTAGAGGAGTGGTTATTAACCAGAGGTACACACATCCCAGGGGTATGCAGAGGTCTTCCAGCAAGTACATTAACTTAAATCAATAAGAACATAAGAACGGGCATCCTGGGTCGGACGAATGGTCCGTCTAGTCCAGTATCCTGTCTTCTGACAGTGGCCAATGCCAGGTGCTTCAGAGTAAATGGACCAAACAGATAATTATAAAGTGATCTATTCTGTTGGCCATGTTTGCATAGTTTTACAAGGCTACAAGACAATCTCCTGAAGTCCATATAGACTAAAATTTCTTATAAGCAATGACTTGTTTATACTGCTCTATTACTGTAAACTTAAATATAAGTACAATATTTATATTGCAGTTGATTTATAAGTATATGATAAAAATGAGAAAGTAAGCACTTTTTCAGTAATAGTGTGCTGTGACACTTATATTTATATGTCTGATTTTGTAAAAAACTAGTTAAGTGAGGTAAAATTTGGGATATACAAGACAAATCAGACTTTTGAAAGGGGTACAGTAGTCTGGAAACGTTGAAAGCCACTGGATTAGAGAATGATCCACTGTTACTGGACTGCTATTCCTATCCCTGCCCCTAGTATAGCTTTGATATTGAGAGAAGGGGATATGAGGATGTCAACTGCCTTGAACAAAAACTTGAACCATATGTTGGTAGGTGTACGGAGTCAAAAACCACAGCTTTGGGTGGAAGACTGTTTTCCTAAAAATCTACTTTCTGTTTTATATAGAAAGCTAGCTTCAAAATAAAAAAGACCAAAAATGTTTTAATTGATGCTTAGAATAGCTGGAGTAGATTCTAGGCCACATATGGATGGAAACACTTCCTGAGGAAGTGTGTTTTCTGAACTTCTTGAAAGGCAAGAAGGGGTCTTGGCATGTATTAACTGGAAAATTATTCCAAATGGTGTCTGAAAAGCTCAGTAAAACACAGTCTTCCTTCAATCCCATTTAGCATATCTGCTTACTTCATGCATAAGAGAATCTTCATTGTTTTGTTAACAGCTCACAAAGCACCTTCCTCCACGAACCATTGGGTATCCATGGAGTCTTGTCTACAGCACTGCAAAGCATGGCATGAGCTTGAAGACATTATATCGAACTATGTTGGGGCTAGACACTCCTGTATTAATGGTTATCAAGGATAGTGATGGGCAGGTATGGAAATAATGGCCAAACCCCCCCCCCCCCAACCCTGTTGTTTAAAACAGATAAATGAGTAGCCGAAACATCAATGTGTTAAACTTACTCCTTTTCACACTCGTGAATTGCTATTACAATTGTCATTGTGCAGGCAATTTTTGAAGATGACAATTTTATGGGAAATGTTTTAATGAAGCAAATCCAGTGTCAGCCGTAACTGTTGCATGTCTTCTAACATTTTATTACTGATGACATTTAGTTTTTCTTAAGTTAAATAAGAATTGAGAACTAGACAGCACAGAGGTTTGATAAGGCATAAAACGCATGTCCCACCCAAACTAGGAAAGATAGTAATGACTGTCCGTGACAGATAGTCCACTTTGTTTGACATAGGCCACCTATCTCTGCACAGTTCCCTTAACGACAGATATGCACATCTTAGCAACCATCATCTTAAGATTACATGGCTGATTAGAACATCTGTTCATTTGACGTAAAGAGGCATTTATAGTAGTTTATCAGTGCCGATTAATCAGTTCTTCCAGTGACAGATAGTCCATGTAGATTCCACTTTTGCTGCATATGCAACCAGCGCACACAACATTAGATACTTTTGGTCAGCGGTTTGGGCCCCCTGATATTCTTGCAACCCCCCCCCCCCCGGGGCCCCCCCCATTCGGAGGGGGGGGGGGGGAGGGGGCAGAAGGGGGCCAACTGGGCCTCAGTTCCTTCTTGCCTCCTATGGCAGGAAAACAGAACTGCTGCAGCGTCTGCTTACTTTGCTAACTGGAATTAGTTGTTAGGCTAGCTTATTGTTCGTTAGGTCGTGTGGCTAGTTTATAGTTATAGTTTGACACTTAGTGGTGGACTCTGTAGGTACCTTTTCTGCTTACCTTAGGAGATGGTAACTCTAGTTCTTCAAGATGTGTTGTCTGCCCTGATTCCATGACTCCACATCTACAGAGTGTTCCAACCTCTAGATTTTGTAATGATGAAGTATCTGAGGGTTGGTTAGGAATATGCAAAAATATCTAGGGTACAGGCATGGCCCCAATGAACATTGCTAGCCAAAACAGTCTGATCTTGCAACCAGAAGTGGAATCCATGTGGATAACTGGGGTAAGTAAATGTTCTTTTTGTAGTATATGCTATATTACTTCTAGAAGCTGTAATGTGCTTTCACAACAGCGGAGGTTTGGATGAGGGAAAGAGACATTTAAAAACTTAAGACATTGCAGTTTGCCCTATCTGATTCTTTCCCTTACTGGTATGGGGAACTAGTTTTTTCTCTCTGCATGTATTACACTGAGAAGATTTGAAACGGAGTTGTAAAATTGTACTGTTAATTGGTGTATTGACAAAAATGCTCATCAAGGTAGTGTAGAACAGTGGTTTTTAAAAAAAAATTTCTAGGGATCCGGTTGAAAAAAATTGCTTTATGCCTATGACCCAACAGTTGCATAATTCAGCAATGCATTCCAGTCCTTTGGCAGCCACAGCAGGGGGCACCATGACCCAGTACCTGAGGGTCTGCGGCCTAATACTGGGTCCCAATCCACAGTTTCAAAACCACTGGTGTAAAGGCCAAGCGAAGAGTTTTCACAAAGCAGCATTTTTGTTGCTAAAGGATTAACTGACAGCAAGAAATATTCAATGAACTACAGGTTTTATATTGTACAAAAGATCTTTGATGTTGCTTTTGAACTTGAGGTACTGCCAGCCCTTAAGGTATTTGTATATTTCTTAGTTACCCAAACATAGCTACCAGAGCTGTGTTTAAGGACTAGCTGGAGCTAGAGCAGTGGTTTTCAAACCACGAGTCAGGGCCCAGTACTGGATCGCAGACCCTCAGGTTCACAGCACCACTGCTCCTGGCACTGAAAGACTGGAATGCATTGCTGAAAGATGTAATTGTGGGGTCGTGGGCATAAATGATTTTTTTCAACTGGATCCCAAGAAAAGAAGTTGGAAAAGCACTGCTTTAGAGAAGCTGTGCTGTGGCAGCCTGCTGATATGTGTGGTTGGTGAAAACATATCTAAGATTGATGTTTAAACATGGGTCTTGTTACTTTTGTGAAAATAACTTTTATTTTTATACATTTGTATTAGTTTTTATTCAGAATAATTAAAACTTTTAACCCTATCTCCCAAAATTCATGAACTTACTTTAATCTGGGTGTTTTATTTAAAGTTCACTTGAGGAATAATGCTGTTAGCTTCCCTAAACATTGAAATGTTCCAAGACCTGGTATCCTAACAAAGAAAATACCTTTAGTTTAAATCCCACATATCGTAAAATGCAAGTCTGTTTTACTCCTTCTTCAGAGGGTTTGCTTTAGTTGTTATCACTGTCAAAATGTTCACAGGAAAACTACAATATAGTCTAGAAATTTGTCTTTAAAAATGCTTTGCATTTTACATAATACAGATATATAGAAATACAAGAAAACTAAGATGCATGATGATCCAAAAACTCCTCCAATACAACATAAGAAAAAGGGCAACATATAATTGTAATGTTGTACCATTTAAAAGATTCTTATTAAAGGCTTAATTATAGTATTTAGCTACTGGCCTGCTTTAGCAGTGGTCCACAGCAAGACGGTACCACAAGGAATTCTTGAAGGGCCCAGTATGCTGGACAACAATGCAGATTCAATCGCACCTGGTAGCCTTATTTTCTTGCTTGTGCTTGGCCTGTTTTGCAAGGTATTATGGAGCCATAGTTCACCTCTCCCCTCTTCTTCTTTTTCCCCTTGGAGAGATGTGAACCAGGAGAATAATCTCTTGCACTTTTCTGAACACAGACTGCAACTTCATTGGCTTTTGTGTGGACTACTGCTTGTAAGGTCCAATTTAAAGTCTGATGCTGAAAGTATTGAATTGTTTAAAGATTCCATTTAGTCATGCTTGAAAACATAATACCTGGAACGTAAAAAGTTTTGATGAAATTGTATGACATCCTTCAGTACTGAAAGGTTATTTCAATGACTGAAGTTCATAGTATCTGGATAAGATTCCAGAAACGTCACTGTCCCTCTGGAACCTAAAATGGCTGAGTAGTGTGAAGCAGCTACAAGCACAGTTCAGGGGGTCTTTGCTTCAAAATATCACTAGGCTAAATAATCCATCCAATTTAATTCTCAGTGAATTTGACTTTACAATGATAGGGTTCTGTAGTCACACGGCCCTGTGAGAACGGGGTGAATATTGGAGTGGCAGTTAGAATGTAACAGATGATCGTAGAAGGGGGGACTAACAGCTGTGTGAAGTAATGGAATTGGTTTTACTACTGGCCAGGGAGCAATTTTGTGCACAAACTTTGAGGAACATACAAACAGCCACATTGCTCACTACCGCACCATGCCTGGAAACTAAATCCCCGAAATTTTTACCATCCACATGGCTTTACTGCCATTCTATGTGACTTCCTGTTTAGTAATACACATCAGTAACCATCCTACATCATGAGCATGGATAATGGCTACCACCAATGCCATAGTAGCCTGCCCGGAATTAACACAGCTTTGTTTGGTGGTAGCGTGTTTCCTGCTACAATGTTAGATGAACTGCTACACACTGGTGTGAAGGACTGCTACAAATACTTAAAATAATCTGATTCCAAGATGTACAGAATTGGGCCCAGGGCTGCCATGGGTTTGGAGGCACAACCACTTGTTTTCCTCACATAGCTGTTACTCTGACCTTCTCTCATACTGCACAGAGTATGCGTTGTTTGCCCAACTGCCTGACCTAACTGATAGCACAGGCTTTCAACTGCTAGTATCTAATATCAGTATGATAGCCAGAATATGCATACGCACAGCATTGCTGTTTGTGTTTCAAAAAAAAGAATAAGCTTAATAGTTCTACAAGAATTTACTGACACATTGCAAAATATAATTAACTTGGTCCCTGAAAAATATTTGAGGGTGGGGGAAATCAGGTGGGAAGGGAGAACCTGACATGGATAGAAAGGCTTATTGTTGGACCAGCTTTGTATGTTGTGATGAATCTGTGCCACACACAGCTGTAAAAAAGAATGAACAGGATCACTGATGTAGATCAGTGGTTTTTTTTTTCCTAAACGTTCCTGTTCAGGCAACTTCATTCTCCCTGTGAGAAGTTCCTCACTTCTGTTTGCTAAGCTTTTTGTAGATGCTATTTAGGAACTTGAAGGTAAATTTCCTGTTAGTGACAGAAATGACGGCATTTCCTTAGTCCTGATAAACTTCAGAGATTCAGCAGTTTTGCTACCTTTCCAAGATTTTTCACCTTTTATTGTTTTAAAGAAGTGTCAAATTGAGCAGTTGAATAAAAAAGGAGGTAAAATAGAACACCTCATTACCTCATGAATTCATCTTTTAGCAAAAAATGTGTAAAATCCTCTTTGAAGTGGAATTTGAGATAAGTTGCTTTTTGTCCATTTGTCTCAATATAGTAGAAAAATTCTGTATTGGAATAAAAGCCTGTCAGTAGATGTCTGAGAAAAAGATGAACCAAATCATCAGTATAAAGGGGCGGGTTTTTCTTATCTGCTCAAACACTTCTGATATTGGAGTCTGTACCTCCCTCCTCAGGAGCAGTTCCTGAGTGCTTCTCCAGGGCAGGGATTCTCAACCTTTTTTCTGTTGCAACACACGGTGCAGGTGATGCTCCCCTGCGTGACACACTGCGGTCTGCCAGTGATGGTGATGCTTGGGCTGGGAGCACTGGGAAGGCTGTGGCACTCTGGGATCTGGGTTGGGGGCAGAGTCAAGCCAGTGCAGGCTGATGCCCTAGCGGTCTGGCTCAATGGGACTGGGTTTATTTTTGTGGGGCAGGCAGTGCCCCCCAGCCCAGGATCTCTGGGTTGCAGCCTCTAAGTCCCTTTACTCATCTGGCCCTGGCTGCTGCCTGTGTTGTGCAGCAGGAGAGGGTTGTTGAGGGCGGCAGAGCGTGGCAGGCAGCACGGAGCCCCAAGCTGGCTCCAGGCCAAGTTGTCAGTTTTCTGTGACACACCTCCCAGCTCTTCAGGACACACTTCTATATCCGAACACAGTGGTTGAGAACGGCTGCTCCAGGCTAACCCAGCAGTTGCAGCTCTTCCCATCCTCTGGTGGTGAAAGCTGATTACTGCAAGAGAGTGGACTTTTAGTGTCCAGTCTGAGAGGTCCTCCTTTTTTAACTGGACTTCCAGTCAAAAATGGACCCATGGCAACCCTTGGTCAGACTTGAATAATAAGAGTCAATGGGACCTGACTGCAGACCCCCAGGTCCCTTTCCTCTACTGTCTTTGAAGGGAAAATGAATCAGAATGCAGTGTTGACTAAAGTTGTGTCAGGGAGGCTATTATATAATTAAGAAATTAATTTAATGGGCCTTTGGCCAAAACCAAACTAATAAAGTATGCTTTGGACAAAAACAAGCCAGTAAAATGCATACATTGAGGAGAGCTCCATTCCAATAATAAATTAAAGGTTTTTAGGCACATGAAGTGCTACCCATGAAATAGTTTGCTTAATTTCTGTGAATGACATGCTATAGATTGCTGGCATCATCACAGAATGAGCTAAATCTGTTAGTATGAAACTATTTGAATTTGTGAATTAGCTGGGGAATAACCTTTCCCAGCTATTGAGTTCAGTCTTAACAAAAACCCCACTTAAGACTCAAGATTGATTATGGGTCTATACACCTGAGACAGTCTCTGTGAGGTTTCTTCAGCAACACTGCCAATAATTGTTAACTGACTTCCAGAAAATTAGTTTGTCACCCTTAAAGAACAGAAGGAAGAAAAAAATCAAAAGGCCTAGTTTGAAACAATTGCGTTACATTTTACAAATCAGTAGGTGGTACCTTTACTTTTTATTAATTTGGATTAATAATTATCAAATCTCAATTATCTTCCTCTCAGAATGTTTCTCACAAGTTACTCCTCCTGCTGTAGGTTACTATAACTGAAAGTTTAGAGAAATAATTTTTTCTTTTTTTCCCCAGTTTTTCTTAGAGCATTTGGCTTACTTTTACTCTTCTGATCCTGGTTTACTATCTCAAATACTAGAAGATAGCATATTTAGGCACCATTCTTCTGCAAGCCCAGAAAGAGTGTATTCACCAATAGAGGCTGAAACTGAAGATATGTGCACAAAGGGGAAGTTTAGGCTAGACCATGTTAATGAGTGGTAGATATCAGGCCTGCCCAAACAGTCCTTTTAAACATGGGCAGGAAAGCAGGAAAACCTTGAGAAAATTCATTTTAAACATAATTCTTTACTATATATTTTTTTAAAAATAGATTTGCTACTTAAAAGATGTCAGAAATTTGATTTTTAGGCAACTTTTAAAAATACGAGTTGATAGTGTTCATTTATTGTTTCCATAGGGAACATTATCTTTTCAGGTCAAAAACCTACTCAGTTTAGAGGAGATTTACAGGGAGAATCCAATATTGGAGAAAGGAGGTTGCCATGGTTGTTAGTTTTCTGTGACACACCTCCCAGCTCTTCACAACACACATATGCTACTGGACAACATTGTTCTCTCTAAGTTCAGTCAAAAATGTACTCACTTTCTCTTTATGGAAAGGAACAACAAATATCAGCCAGTGTCTGTTAAAAAAGAAATGGTTAAATTTGAAAAGAGAATTTAAAGCAAGTGGCATTGTCAAAGAAAAAGCAAGAAGAAATTGTTCAAGACCTGTACTTGAAATTTCAGCCTAAAAACTATATCCGTAGGTGTTTGGACTGCCCAGTGTTAATCTATTTTTAATTATAAATATGAATAGAGAAGATATTCCAATCCCTATAGCTAATTTTACTAATCCACCTACAAATTTAAAAGTAGGTTTATTTTAATTGTAAAAGTTCTATATCTCGGTGCGAGCCTGATGTAAGTTAACAGGAAATACTGCTTGCCACTAGAATGCATGAAATTTTCAAAGTTGTTTATAAAGCAAAACTTGCTTTAAAATATCACTATAACCACTGTTTATACTTTATAAAGCTTTGGTAAATTTATTTAATTTTAAAATAACTTTGAAATTCATGTAACTGGTAGAGATTTTCAATGAGATTAAATGAGTGAGTGAATTGTCTTGTTTTAAAATATAGTTTGAAGGATAGCGTCATCCAGAAAGCCTTGAGAAATCACATCTAATATTTTTACAGTGAATGGCAAATATTTATCAGAAGTATTATAAATAGTCCTTCAGTTTTCCTTTTTAAATAAGGCTCCATTTTACATGGCTGCTGCTGTCATTGCACATTGGGCTTCTTTTAGTTCACCTGTAAATCTAAATCATCTCAAAACAAGGTCTCTTCAGGATATTCTGCAGGCAAGAGTCTCTAGTGTTATGTTCTAGTAAAGTTCCTAGTACAAGCTGTCCTGACCTGAAGAATATATGGTGGGATCTGTTCTAAAGGTTTATTTTGGTTAGAAAATTGTGTTTAGATTGTGCTTTGTAATATCCCTTAAGGATTGCATTCTCTGCCTGGAGATGTTGATTTGAGTCTCTGATGCACCCATCTCCTTATCTTATTATAGGTACTAACAAGTGCTGGCAGAGGTAGTTGAAAGGGGATTGAAGAATCTGAGAAGGCACTGGAGTCAATTCCTTGCTGAGAGTACAGAAAGATCACAGAGTAACAGAAAAGTGGAGTTTAAGAGATCATTAATCTAGTCCATTCCCTGGCACTGAGGCAGAATTAAGTATGTCTAGATCAGTAGTTCCCAGTCTCTTTGGCTCGAGGGCCACAAATATCATTTTTACAACCCTGATGGGCCACTGGTCTCTGCCAGCAGCTTTCCTTTTCACCTCATCCTGTCACTGGAGGTTTTTAAGAGCAGGTTACACAGTCTCCCCAAGTAACCTGTTTCAATGCTTGACTAGCCTCATAGGTAAATACTTTGAATTTTTTTTTCCAATTTAAAATCTTTTTTGCAGGTTAAGTGAACTATTTCCTATACTTCCCTTGGTGGACTGGTGAACCATTCTGTTAACATTCTGCACATGGGTAGAAGGTTGATATTAAGTCCTCCTTCAGGTTTCTATTCTCTTATCTCAACATATCCAGTCATTTCAACCCTTCCTCATAGGTCCTATTTTTCAAAATCTCTTATTTTTGTTGCTCTCCTCAGCATTCTCTACAGTTTTCTCACACAGTTCGTAGAGTAGTGCCAAAACTGCACATAAGACTCCAGCCGAGGCTTTAGCAGCTAAAAAGATAAATGTCTCCCAAGGAAAGCGAACTGAATCAGAATACCAGCTCTGACGTCAGCATATCTTGTCCCCGCCATCATTCTGACTGTGTGAGGCCCACCCTTGCAGGAACCAGGTTTATTATGCTTGTATCTGTGTACACTCTGGTACCCGGATTGAAGAAAATAAATGTTACTTGTCTCCATCATGTGTCTGTGTTGGGGTTCTAGGCTGCTGTCTTCAATTTCAGAAGAGATAGTTCCCTTTTGGCTGTGATGAGGCAGTTTTTAGTTGTGCCTTGCAGTCATCCTGAGCCTGCATAATCTGAATATTTTATCTGGATATTTTGCTTTTTGGGAAACCTGTACTTGTTTAATTGGGTCTGATTGTACTGTCTTTTTAAAACCTTATTAGCAATGTCTGGTGGTAATCAGCAGTGTGTGGTCATCTGAAATAGGCCTAATTAACCCGAGAAAGGGCCCAGTGCCAAGTCGGGCTCTGTTGCCAGGCTTGAGGAGATTGTGCCTAGCCTTTCATTGGGTCCAGGCTGAGAAGTTAAGGAAAAGTTCCACCTTTGTTCCAGCAAGACATGACCATCATAAGGGAGATCGGTTGTAAATTAAGAATATAAGAATGGCCATACAGGGTCAGGCCAACGGTCCATCTAGCTCTGTAACCTGTTTTCTGACAGTGGCAAATGCCGTGTGCTTCAGAGGGAATGAACACAACAAGTAATCATCAAGTGATCCCTCCACTGTTGCCCATTCCCTGCTTCTGGCAAACAAAGGCTAGGGGCACTTGTTTCTCAGCTAGTGTTCTGTGGGACACTGGTGGTCCTCAGACATGGTGCAACTGTTCCGTGACCCACCTCACCCATTGGGAGAACTGAGTGGGGTGAAGGAAGGAGCAATCTAATGCTCCAGCTGCAGCAACTCTTCCAGGCGTGCAACGGCAGATGTTGACACACACCTGAAAGTTTTGCTGCAACTGGGGCATTTTAAATCTCCCATCACTGTTACCAGCTTTCTCGAAAATGTTTTCATCAGATATTCTGCATAAAGCAATACATTTAGGTGTTTCCTGGTCCACTAACGGTTGAAAAACACTGCTTCGGAGCATGGTTTTGCATCCTTGCCTTTCATAGCTAATAGCCATTGATGGGCCTATCCTCCATGAACTTATCTACTTCTTTTATTTAACCCTGGATAGTCTTGGCCATCAGATCATCTTCTGGCAAAAAATTCCCACAGATTAACTGTGTGTTATATGAAGAAATACTTCCTTTTGTTTGTTTTAAACCTTCTGCTGTTAATTTCATTTAGTGACCCACTAGTTCCTGGGTTACAAGAAAGAGTAAATAACACTTTATTCACTTCCTCCCCACCAGTCATGATTTTATAGAACTCTATTATATTCCCCCTTAGGCATCGCTTTTTCAAGATGAAAAGTCCCAGTCTTGTTAATCTCTCCTCATATGGAAATTGTTTCCATAATTGTTTTTTGCTGCCCTTTTATGCATCTTTTCCAGTTCCAACTGGGGCTGTCAGATGTTGTTCACACATATGATAACTCAAAATGAATCATCTTGATTAAAAATTAATTGCAATTAATTGTAGGTTTAATTTTACAGTTAAACATAATAGAATACCAGTTAAAATTTACTATAAATATTTTGGATTTTTCTACTTTTTAAAATGTATTGATTTCAATTACAACTGAATACAATGTGGAGAATGCTTACTTAATATTTTTTATTACAAGTGTTTGCGCTGTAAAATAGATGAACAAAAGAAATAGTGTTATTCAGTTCTGCTCATACAAGTACTGTAGGTCAATCTTTATTTTAAAAGTGCAAATTACAATAGATTTTTTTGTTACATAACTTCACTTAAAAAAAAAAGTGCAAGTTTAAAAACTTTAGAGCATACAAATCCACTCAATCCTACTTCTTGTTCAGCCAATCATTAAGACAAACAAGTTTGTCTACATTTTTTGGCTATAATGCCTGCTTCTTATTTATGGTGTGACCTGAAAGCAAGAACAGGCGTTCACATGGCACTTCTGTAACCCATTTTGCAAGGTATAGATCTGCCAGATATGGTAAACATTCCTATGCCACTGCATGCTTCAAATATTGTTTGAGGACATGCTTCGATCCTCCAGGCAGGTTCTGCTCAGTAGTGATACAAAGCAGTGCAGACTGAGACGCATTCATTTTCATCATCTGAGCCAGGTACCACTAACAGAAGTCTGAGTTTCTTTTTTTTGGTGGCTTGGGTTCTGCCATTTCTGCACCAGAATTTTGCTCTTTTAAGACGTCGGACAGCATGTTCCACACTTCATCCCTCTCAGATTTTGGGAGGCACTTCATATCCTTAAACCTAGGGTCGAGTTCTGTAGCTGTCCTTAGAAATGCATTCTTTACATTTTGTCAAATCTGCAGTGAAAGTGTTCTTAAATTGAGCATGTGCTGAGTTGTCATCTGAGATTGCCATAGCATGAAATATATGGCAGGAGGCAGGTAAAACCACACAGCAGGAGACATGCAATTCTCCTCCAGCAGTTCAATCATAAATTTAATTAACCAGTTTTTTTTGAACAGCATCGTCAGCATGGAAGCATGTCCTCTGAAATGGTGGCCAAATCATGAAAAGGAGCCTATGAATGTTAAGCATATCTGGCATATTGTAATGGTGTGGGGGGAAGGGATGAACCCCTGGCCAGCTCCTGTCATTCTAGCCTCTCTAGCTGATGGGCAGCAGAGCTAATTGACTGGGCTAAAGGCTGATTCCCTGAGGAGAGTCAGCTGTTCACCTATGCAGGCTGAGCAGTTGCCAGACCCTGACTAGGAAAGGGGCAACAGCTCCCCAGAAGAGTGCATAAGCTGTCCCAGATGGCCAGAAAGAAAGGGGAAGGGTGTGCCAAGGTTTGCATAGTCTCCCTGACCCAGCCCCAGAAATTGCTGAATCTAATTAGGGCATTGGAAGGTGGTGGGACTTTTGTGGACTCCTTGTAAATAAAGCACTGGGGACTGCTGCTTTGAAGGGTCTCCGCATCCTTTGTGAGCCAGAGGGGAGCTAAAGCAGAAGAGCAGTGATGAGCAACCCCTTACACACATAAATACCTTGCTACACCAGCTACAAAAGTGCCATGTGCACACCTGTTCTTACTTTCAGGTAATATTGCAAATAAGAAGCAGACAGCATTAGCTCCTGTAAATGTAAAAAAAACTTGTTTTTCTTAGCTATTGGCTGAGCAAGAAGTAGAACTGAGCAGACTTGGCTTTATTTTGAAGTGCAGATATGTAACAAAATAATTACATTTGTAAGTTGCACTTTCACGATAGAGATTGCACTACAGTATTTACATGAGGTGAACTGAAAAACACTAGTCCTTTTTTTTCCATTGCAAATATTTTTTGAGCACTGTACACTTCGTAGTCTGTAATTCAAATCAATATATTTTAAAATGTAGAAAACATACACAAATGTTTAAATAAATGGTATTCTATTATTGTTTAACGGTGTAATTAAAAATTTAATCATGATTAATTGCAGTTTTAATCATTTGACTGCTCTAATTCCAGTATACCTTTTTTGAGATAGGACAGCCAGATCTGCATGCAGCATTCAAGATGTGAGCTTGCCATCAGTTTATCAAGAGGCAATACAAGATTTTCTCTTATTAACCATCCCTTTCATGATGATTCCCAACATTCTTTTAGTGTTTTTTTACTGTTGCTGCACATTAAATGGATGTTTTCAGAGAACTGTCAACAATGACTCCAAGGTTTTTTGACTACTACAAGCTAATTTAGACCTCATTATTTTATATGTATAATTGGAATTATGTTTTCCCATGTATATTACTTTGCATTTGTCAACATTGAATTTCATCTGCCATTTTGTTCCCATTACCCAGTTTCGTGAATCCCTTTGTAACTCTTCACATCCTCTTTGGACTTAACTATGTTAAGCAGTTTCTTATCTGTAAATTTTCCCATCTTTTTTCCAGATGATTTATGAATATGTTGGACAGAACCCAGAACAGACCCCTGGGGGACACCATTATTTGCCTTTCTCCATTCTGATGAAAACTAACCATTTATTCCTACCCTTTGTTTCCTTTTAAACAATTACTTATCAAGGAGAGGACCTTCCCTCTTAACCCATGACAGCTTACTTTTCTTAAAAGCCTTTGGTGAGGGATATTGTCAAAGGCTTTCTAAAATTCAAAGCACTCTGTATCCCCTAGATCACCCTTGTCCATATGTTTGTTTAACTTCCTCAAAGAGTTCTAGTAGGCTGGTGAGATATGATTTCCCTTTACAAATGCCATGTTGACTTTTCCCCCAACAAACTGTGTTCATCTATGTGTTTGATAATTGTGTTCTTTGCTATAGTTTCAACCAAATTGCCTGGTACCGAAGTTAGACTTACTGCCTTGTAATTGCTGGGCTCGCTTCTAAAGCCTTTTTAAAAATCGGCATCATGTGAGCTGTCCTCTAGTCATCTAATACAGAAGCTGACTTTAATAACAGGTTATATACCACACTTAGTAGATTTGTAATTTCGCACTTGTGTTCCTTCAGAACTTTTGGGTGGATACCATCTGGTCCTCATGACTTACTACTGTTTCATTTATCAATATGTTTCAAAACCTTCTTTAATGACTTTTCAGTCTGGGACAGTTTTTCTTCAGATTATTACCTAAAAAGAATGGCTCAGGTTTGAGAATTTCCCTCACATCCTCACCTGTGAAGATGGATGCAAAGAATTTATTTAGCTTCTTTACAACGGCCTTATTGTCTTCATTGAATGCTGCTTTAGCATCTTGATTGGCCAGTGGCCCCACTGGTTATTTAGCAGACTTCCTGCTTCTGATGTACGTAGTTTTGTTGTTGTTACTTTTTGAGTCTTTGGCTAATTGTTTTCATATTCTTTTTTCGGCCTTCCTAATTATAGATTTTTATACTTTATTTTCCAGGGTTTATGCTCATTTCTATTGTCCTCAATAGGATTTAACTTCCACATTTTTACAAATGCCTTTTTGCCTCTAACTGCTTTTACTTCATTGTTTAGCCATGGTGACACCGTTTTAGTCCTCTTAATATATTTTTTAGATTGGAATACATATTTTAAATTGAACCTCTATTGTATATTTTAAATTTCCCATGCAGCTTTCAGGAATTTCATTTTTTGGCACTATATCTCTTGAATTTCTTACTCATTTTTGTGTATTTCCCCTTTCTGAAATTAAATGCTGCCATGAAGGGCAGCTTTGGAGTTCCCCCACCTTCTCTCCTCCCATAGGGATATTGAATTTCATCGAGTTATATTCACTGCTACCAACCAGTTCAACTATATTGACCTCTTGGACCAGATCCTGTGCTGTACTTAGGACTAAATCCAGAATTGTCTCACTTCTTATGAGCTCCACAACTAGCTGCTTCAAGAAGCAGTTATTTAAGGTGTCAAGAAACTTTATCTGTGCATACCATCCTGAGGTGACATGTACCAGTCAGTACAGGGATAGTTGAAATTCATTATTTTTATTTTTTTTAACAGTCTGTCTTATCTTCCTGAGCATTTAAGTCATTACACCATCCTGGTCAGGCGTCCAGTAGTATATCCCTACTGCTATGTTCTTGTTGTTCCAGCATGGAATTCCTCTACCTAGAGATTTTATGTTAGTTTGGTTCATTTAAGATTTTTACTTCATTGACTCCATGCTTTCATTCACCTATAGGGCCCCTGCCCTACCAATATGACGTATTCTATCCTTTCAGTATATTTTGTACCCCATTATTACTGTGTCCCATTGATTATCCTCATTCCACTAAATTTCTGCAATAGCCTCATTTAATATGAGGTACTCAGATTCACCCATTTTAGTGTTTAGATTAAATTTAGTACAGGTATGTGGTAGTGGTCAAAGAGAAAGTATGCAACAAAAAGCAGAACCCAAAACCTTTTTGGACTGAGAACCACCACCCAAAACATTGTCTTGCTGTGTCTTCAACTCATGTGCATATGATTTTTCATTCTTGCACCTCTTATTGTAAGCTAATGAGTCAGCAAAGACTTGTTTGACTGTTGCTTCATCTCCCAGCTTCATGTCCCTCTCTAGCAAAAGGCTCTCGAAAACAGCCTACAATATCTCCATTACAGCTGGTCCTTTGGATCTTGTGAGAATTCTGTGCTTCTCCCAAAAGCAGTTTTCAGACTACCTACAACTAAAATTTAGTTAACAGTGTGCCAGGTACCCACATAAAAAAGAGAGATTTCATGGGTAAAACTATAAGGGTTTGGTAGGTGCAGTGTAGATTGCGTTGCTTCAACTTGCATCTTACACTTTTGATCTCTACTTCTCTTCCATAGGTTTTCGGTGCACTAGCGTCTGAACCTTTTAAAGTGAGTGACGGCTTTTATGGCACTGGAGAGACCTTTCTGTTTACTTTCTCTCCAGATTTTGAGGTAAGGAGATGCAACTCCTTTACATCTTATTTAACCATTTACTATTATGTTGTCAGTATTAACTACGAAAAGCTGTGTTTTAAGGCGTGATAAAGACCTGACTTACACGTACCAAGAAAAAATAACCAGAGACACGGTTAGAGCAAAGGATTGGTGTGGACAAGGTTGAAAAGACAGGGTATGCATAAGCAAACCTTAAATAGTATTCTCCATAGAATATGAAGTCAAAAGAAGTTAATAGGACCTGGGATGATGATTATGCTCAAAGTCATGCACAGGAATTTAAATTCCAGTGCTTTTGGAGGTCACCTAGGAAGAAGAGAGCACAGAGGCAGCAGAGGAGAGGGTGCCCTCCCCACCGGGCCTATGGAGGAGTTTGGTGCTGGGGGTGTGGGGGAGGGGTGGCAGTGCTAGTGCTTTCCCCCTTCTGTACACCCCTAGTTGTAGTCTCATTTAATGCTATCGTAATGACTGTGGTATTCCA
This sequence comes from Pelusios castaneus, assembly GCA_007922175.1. NCBI lineage: Eukaryota > Metazoa > Chordata > Testudines > Pelomedusidae > Pelusios > Pelusios castaneus. The sequence goes on from ML685784.1 coordinate 2,581,100, forward strand.
CATATGCTGCGGTTTGGCATGGGGATATTTGGAGTTGAAATAATTGCGGCCACAGTTAATGAAAATATGAGTATGAATTTGGAAAGATTGAGAAGCTAAGTAATTGTATGTAGGCAATATACTGGAGGTGAATTTGTTCACTAGAACTAAACCATATTACTCACTTTAAATATCTTGTATATTCTAGAATTGTGGATTTTCTCATTAATACTAGAATCATGACAGCCTTCTGTGTGAGGAATAGTGTCACTCATAGACTCTAAGGTCAGAAGGGACCAATATGATCGTCTAGTCTGACCTCCTGCACAATGCAGGCCACAGAACCTCACCCATCCACTCCTTCAATAAGCCTCTAACATATCACTGAGTTATTAAAGTCCTCAAATCATGGTTTAAAGATTTTAAGATATAGAGAATCCACCAGCAAGTGAGCTCTGCCCCATGCTACAGAGAAAGGCCAAAAAAAAAAAAAAGTGACAACAGTTGCAATTCATAAAATTTAATTTCTCATATATTTAACTAGCTATTTTGTACTTTTATTAGGTCTTCAAATGGACAGGAGACAATATGTTTTTTATTAAAGGAGACATGGACTCCCTGGCTTTTGGTGGGGGAGGGTAAGTCATGATTTGTAGTGTAATCAATTCTTCAAAGTCAATAACAATGGTCGTTATGTAATATTTTGCATGAAAAGTAAAAGTGGTGTTGATTTTAATTTTAGAAATCTCAGAGCTCAAGAAGCTTTAATGCTAATTTTAGGTACATGTATCTAGCAATTAGCAGGTCAGAAAACTATTTAGCAATAGTAAATTCAGCTTTTACATTTAGGATTTTTAGGCCTTCCTTTGAGTTGGTTCAGCAATGGAAGACGTATAAAGTTTTACTGCTGATAGGTCAAGTTACTTTTATGTGGCTAGTGCAGACATTTTGTTCTAGATTACTACTTTATTCTTCCACAGAGGAAACTTTATTCTACAGGTAAATTAAGATTCTATGAGAGGCTTACATCTTTTGTCAAATTTTAAAAAAAAAGCCCTATGGCTTCAAATGCAGCTGCAGTTAGGGGACACTGTGGAGGTAGGAAGAATCAGGGAATCTTATGATTAATAATTCTAGATAACCTTACAAATACAGTTAGAGTAACTCTGTTTTCCTTTATGAATTATTTTTGTAAAATTATCTGTGTTCCAGGGGTGAATTTGCTCTTTGGCTTGATGGAGATCTGTACCATGGAAGAAGTCACTCTTGTAAAACATTTGGGAATCACACACTTTCTAAGAGAGAAGACTTCATTATCCAAGACATTGAAATCTGGGCTTTTGAATAGATGTATAACTGTCTCTACAGGATATTGTCCCAAACCTGACATGAATTAGTGCAGGTCAAAAAGTCCTGGAAGCAATATAATGCAGAATTTTATAGACTATGGTTTTAGTTATCTGCATGATCCAGATACAGTTTTGAAATAGCATAATTTATTTTTTTGAACGCTCTTAAACCTTTATTAAGTTGTCATACGTTACTGTAAGTTTAAGATATTTCTGTTAGTCAAGGCCTTGTGAACAGAAACTGAATGTCAGTTTAACTTAATCTTGCTGTGGTAGAGACAGCCTCTCAAATTCTGTCTTTTAGTCTACCCCTTAGTCTCCTCAGTTCCTCCTCTCATTTGTCTATAGTCCTTTTAGGGCTGCTTTGCTGTATCGCATTTAAGATTATTTTTATTAAAACTATATCCCTGAATGTAACTGCCTCCTTCTGGGCCTGTATGAGGAGAGTTTGAGGATTTGGCAGCAATGCTGCAGACTGGTCCAGACTATTGATTGATAAATTCCCATGGTGCCACTGCTAGACAAGAAGTTTAGCATTCGATATTGGAGTAAACCATTATCCTTAGTCCTTGTTGGAAAATTAATCCAAATTCAGTAGTGCCACTTGTTTTAGTAATATCCATATTTATAAAATGCATGTCAGTTACACCATACAGTAAAAGTTCTAGTGGTGTTCTGATTGTATTAAAGAGTATTTTGCACATGCTCCTAATGTTCTGCAGGTTTGGGACAAATGCTGACAGCATTGAGCTATGTAGTAAAAACATAAAAGAGCAAGGGAATATGATATTTCGACTGGGTTTAACGGATAAAGCAAGTGAAATGCAGTGAACAAATCTGTAGCTATAGGAGGACGTTATACATACAGACTATGAAACTGATGCATTTTTCTTCAGCATAAAGTGTCAGATATATACTGTTTTATAGTTATACTGTTGTAGCCTTGTAGCACATCAACTCCAAGAACATAGCTTATTTCTGTCCAAAATAAAAAAAGTAGTTGTGATGTTTTTGAGTGGATTTATGTTGTAAACTACAGTTAGCACCAGCTCTGATAAAATGGGGTAATGTACTAGAGGTAGACAGTATTGTAACTCAGTAGACTTGTGGAATATGCAAATTTACTGTCATGTGACCTCAAAAAAAATGACAGGCTAGAATAAAGTACCAGTAGCTCTTGTCCACTTTTGTAGGAAAACTGATAAGCCGTTGTGGCAATAACAGCTCAACAAAAGTTAGTTTCAAAGCTTCTATTCTATGTTATGCAAAAAAATTGCTGTTAAGTGTGACAGTGACTGACTTTGTGCTGAAATTTCAGCTGTTCCAGATGATGGACATTGTATATTATCTTGTAAATTAATGTTTAAAAGTAGTTTTGTTATTATAGAAAAATGTTGATTAACGGGTTGCTTATAGCACTTTAAATTATTCAAGAAATGGAATAAAAGCCAAATGAGTTGGCTTAAGTAGATGTAGTTGTATAGTATTTCAATATATTTAGTTCTCTGAAAAGTTTTTATCTGAAGAAAGATTACTGCTGTGGTAATGAAGAAGGGCGGGTGCTCTATCTATAATACGCTAATGCTCAATATAAATTGAAATATAGAGGCTCATTTCCTGTCTCTATGTATAGCTCTTAACCCTTGTTTAGAGCTTAGTAAAGTATGTAGATTAAATGTTTACGAAAAATAAGGAATTGTAAATACATTAAAATGGCTTTTTTTCCCCATTGGTCTTCCACAGCAGTATTATTGTCTTTGTGGAGTTAGGACTAACTATAAACAATCCTGTAATGGATTTTAAGTACTATAAGGTCATAGTGATATACAGCAAATAAATCTAAATACATGTAAAATTAAACCTGAGTTTGAATTTATTTAAACAAATATTCAATTATTACTTTTTTCCCAAAAATTTCCTAAATGGAAGACCTTCTCTACACCATATTTTAATTTTGCTATTTTATAATGATCTACTGTGTAACTAAACAGTTTCTTCCAGGTTTTGGAACAATACCGTTCATTAGTAATGTTATCTTCTGCTTAAAAAGCAAATGCCTCACCCCCCCCCACCCACCAGGAGGAGTAAATATTTATAAAGTCGCATAACAGTGTCAGATGATTTCAGTGTACAATATTGAAAGTAAAGATCTGTTGCTTAGATTTCTTATATGATTACTTTGGGAGTATATGTAACACATCAAGTTCCAAAGGGGTAGCCGTGTCAGTCAAGTTCAGCAAAACAAACAAGGAGTTTTGTGGCACTTTTAAAGACTAACACATTTATAAATAAATACAATTGTTAAATATAAATAAATATGTTAGACTTAAAAATGCTACAAGACACCTTGTTTGTTTTTGCATCTCATCCAGGCACTGTTAGTTTCCTTAGGTGATGCATTCTACATTACCTTTTCCTTCTCCTTTATGATACCTGATTCTTTTAATTGCAGAATTAGACTTCTGATTTTAGAATAACTAATTTGAATTTTGAATAATTGACTCAGCATGTGTATTAATATAATATTGTGCATATTCCAGTAATAAAAAGGCCTCTCTCTTGCATTTTAGAACTGAGTTCCTCTCCTGGGAATTTGGTACCTGCTTGAACAGAGGCTCCAATTTGAGGCCAAACTCCCAACATTAAGAATTTTATTTTCATAATATGTAAACTACATCAAAGGATTTGACACAAAAAGTACCTTGAGTTTATGGGAGCCTCAGGGGCTACACAAAGTCTACCCAGATGCATTTAATGATGGAAAACAACAATGTTCTCTAACAGGATATAACACTCAGGGTTTGTCTGAAAACAAAGTTGAACCAGTTTAATTCAACTGGTGCAAACCCATATATGGGCACACTTATATTAATCTGAAACTGATTATGTTGCTAGAAATCTGGCTTAAATTTATTTGAGGGTCCACACACAGTTACACAGATATTTAGCTAAATTTGTTTAAAATAACGGCTTTAACTACATATATTACTTTAAACAGTGATAAAATCTGTGGAAATGTGCGGTGACTGTACCAAAGAGATCTTTGTTCTGACCTTTTAGTGTCTCCTTGCTTCAGTCACTAGGAACATTAAAGGATAGTTCCCTTCCATCTCACTCCTAAGAATCTCCATTGTCCCAGTGAGTGCAAGGAACTGAGGCTTGACATGGACTGAAGAGAGAATGCATTTAATAGGTTGGATTTTGGGTGAGTCTAGTGCTAGATCATCTCCTCAGTATGGTAAGTTCAGATTTATCAGTACACCTAGTTGATGTTTGACTAGCTAGATGTACATTATAACAAGAGTCCCAGGTCTCAATCATCTCCATAAGCTTCTGAGTTTGAACACTGCTTTTCACTGGATGTTATACTCCTGAGGGAGTTCTGTGACAAACATTAAAAATTCTGCACCCTGAGGAAAAAAAATCTGCACACCATTTAAAATTGTGCACATTTTATTTGTCCATAAATAAATGTGGAGGCCCCAGTAAGGCAATGGGGAGCACAAGCCACTGGCTGCATGGAGGTAGAAGATGACCTTGCAAACCCACCCCCCTCCTCTGCTGCAGGATGCAGACTTGGCTATGACACAGCACAAGGGATGGGCTTGTCCCAGAAACACTCTGAGGCTCAGCCCTTCTGCCCAGGTAAAGGCAGGCAGGCTCAGCCTGGCAAGATCCAAGTGTGGAGGGCTTAGTGTGGGGAATCCGGGTGGGGCCTGAGAGGGTTCTCTGTTCAGCCCTCTGGGTGAGAGTGGTTCAGTGATGGGGTCCAACTGTGGGGGGGATCTGGATGCACTGGGGCTTATTGATGGCGTTCCAGGTTCAAGGCCAATGGGACTGTGCAGCAGGATCCAGATGAAGGTAGTTGGAGCTCAGTGGTGGCAGGTCTGGGTGAGGACAGTTCACTAGGGAGTCCTGTGCTAGGGGAGTGGGGCTTGGTGGTGTGGTGGGATCTAGTCCAGGTGCAGCTGGTTGTGACTCAGTGGAGTGAGGGTCTGGGGGACTTCTCAGGGTGAACCAGGTGCATAAGGGCTGGGATTTTTCAGGGTGAGCATTCAAGTACGGAGGATTCAGCAGGGTGGTTTTGGGTGAGGGATTGCAGGTCTGGATGCAGGGGCAAGAGGCTCAGTGTGGAGTGCTAGGGGTTTCAGGGCTTCTGGGTGCAGTGGCTTAGTATAGGTGGAGATTCTCAGCAAGGAGTTTGAGAGTTTTGTGGGGATAGTTTTTGGTCTGGTTTGTCCAACCTGTGGCCCTCAGACCAGACTCTGTCTCACCAAGGGCTCTTATCCAGCCTGCAAAGTGCCCTGAGTGGCCGTGGGCACCTGGGAGCTGAGACTGGGCTGGGGCCTTTTTAAATCTCCTGTCCTGTGCACATCCAGGCACATGGCCCAAAGTAGGTGTGTCCTGGCTAGAGAGCTGAGTTCAGGGGCTGGGTTCAGCCCCTTCAAGATGAGGAGGGGGATCCTGGAGTTGGTGTGGCATGCGGTGGGGAAGGGGTCCTGGAGCCAGCCCCATGTGGAGCTAGGGCACAGGGGTCATAGACCTAGGGCAGGGACTTCATGGTGAGGAAGGGGTCAGGGAGCCTGTGTGGCATGGTGCTGGGGAGGAGGAGGGGTCAGGGAGCATGCGAGATGTGGTGGAAGAAGGAAGGCTGTGCTTCCTGGCTGCACTGCTCCCCTGCCACCTCACACCTGCCCTCCCTATTATCCCTCCCTGCCCTCCCTTGACTCCTCATGCTCCTCTGCCGTCCCACCCGTTCTCTGCCAAGCTGCCCTTTGCCACCTCACATGGCTGTCCCTGCATTCCTTTGACCCACCGTGCTCCCTTGCCACCCCAGTCCTGCTCCTACTCCCCACGCTTTCCTCTGGCACTCCACATGACCACCTTTGCCCTCCCATAGCACCCTGCTGCCTGCATACATTGATGCTTCCCCCCAAAATACAGGGAAGCTCTTTAAGTGTCCAGAAATTGTGGTTTAATCAGCAAATGAAAATTCGTTGTATACATGTGTGAAACTGACACATATCTAAAGGTTGCTGTAGGGAGGATGGATATTATTGCATCAGTAGGCATATTGCCAGCAGATCGAGGGATGTGATAATTCCCCTCGATTCGATCTTTCATATATAGTATCCACTTATCCTCACATGTGCTATTTTCACCTTTTAATTCCCAGTGAAGCAGATCTGCAAATGAAAAGCCTTTGGGACGAGAATCAGGAACTCCATGTTCCCAACAGACTATATCACAAAACTGAAAATGCAGTGGGGGAGAGGCTGGGGGAGAAGGGGAGTTGCATATCGGGAAGAAACTTGTATAATTAAAAAAATCTTCAGCCAATAAAACATTTAAGAAAAGATGTATGTGTGTTATGATGCTGTTATCCCTGTCAAGGGATAATACCTTTTAATCTTATCAGGTCAATCACTTCTGCAGGCATCTATAAGTTGAAGAAAAACTGGGGAAGGAGGGAACTCTTGAAAGAAATTGTGTATTAGCAACAAGGAAATAAACTTCCAGTTACTCTGAGGAAAAACTTAGAGAACCTATTGATTACTCTAATTGTGTCCCATTATCTATAATTAAAATGGCATGTTTAAATTCAGAAAGACTGACATGAGTTTCATAGAGGTGCAGTAGTAAAAATATATTGAAGCACCTCTCTCTGCCCTGACCGCCCCCCCCCCCCTCCCCCCCCCCCCCATACCCACACATGACACCAGGGCATCCCTCCTGAGGTGATCTGGAGGAGAAATACAGACTCACCTAGCCCAACATGATTTCTATGCAATTGAAAGGGGTGGAGCTTCTGGGGAGCCAATCCTGAAGCACAGGTGAGTATCTTTGCTGGGAGACTCAGAAGGATTCCATGTGGTGGTTTCCAGGGGAAACAAGCTCTGCCTGTTTGCTCCAAAAATATATCAAATGTTCAGCAGTCTCCCTATCTTCAATCTCTGAGCCCTATGTTGCTTCCCATCCCCTGCCCCACTGAAACAGACACAGAAAATAAATGAATAAACCACCAGTGTTGTATAGAAAAAGAGAAGGCCTGAGATGTGCTGATTCCTCAAGTTCCAAAGGGGTAGCTGTGTTAGTCTATTGCAGAAAAACAACAGAGTCCTGTGGCACTTTTAAAAACTAACAGATTTATTTATTATAAATCTGTTAGTCTTTAAAAGTGCCACAGGACTCTGTTGTTTTTCTGATTCCTCTAGGTACACACACACACCCACACATGCTCACACAAAGGGAATTCCTTCTTGGCAGAGGAAGGCTAGCTTTCTGAATCAGTTACAGAGTCAAATAGTAAAATATAGTTTTACACTGAAGAGATCTGACCCTAGCGATCCATCTCTCCTTGTGCACCCTGGGAAGGTGGTCTTACCTGACAGAGCAGCTTGCTGACTATTCCGATCCTTCACAGGCATGTGTTTTCTCAGCCTGTTTTCAGCTTGAAAAGTCAAGGCAACAAAAATAAACGACTGTGAAACATCTGACGTGAAGTACCCCCGCATGCTTTTATAATCAGTGCTAACGTGGGTAGACAGTGTTGGAACTATGCTTCCTGTCAACCTAAAACATTCTGTGGGCTAAGAACTTCTCCCTGGACAGAGAGGGGAAAGTGGGTCTCAGATCTGTTTCATGTAGATATAGAGACCTTTGGCCCTTCAGATATGATGCTCAGACAAATCAGTTCCCAGCTATCCACCTGAGCAGAGCTAGACACGGACTCTGGTATAAATGTCTTCCCAGCTTTTCATTTGCTTTGTAGGAGAGTACAAACTATAGAAATGAGAGCGTGACAGTAACGCTTTCTGGCTCTCAGGCTTGACTTGCCTACTTTGGGTGGCTATGTCCAGCAGAGGAGTTCTGCTATTGCAAGATGGGTTCTCCGTCCAAGATCAAGCAGGTAAAAAACGAATACTTGGATGAAGTGACTGGTGTTCTTGTGGACTCCAGCAGATAAGTCAGCAAATAGAACTTCAAATGATGGTCTTGTTGTACTCCAGTGAGAGGTATGTGTATGCCCCCTGAGCTGCTATTTTTGAAAGTATCTTTAGTGGACTATATATAGGGAACAACACATCTCAAACAACCTCCAGTTACAAGTGAATAACTTGATTTTATTTTGCTGTCTGATGCGAAGTCCACAGTTTAGCTACCATATTAAACCAGTGAAACATAGCCTGGCGTCCCCCCCGTGAGGGCTTTATTTTGAATGTGTAAGTGTGTCCCAGGAAAAAAGTCAAGTCTCTGTATTGTAATGTGCTCTGCATGTTTCAAGGAAAAAAGCTTTGTACAAATCCCAACACTGAAATGCGTTTTTAGAGCATCAGCCCCATGCCAACCCTGCAAGGTGCTAGAGAGTAATCCCTCTCCTGAGTGTGTTCTGTACTTTGTCCATTAGAGTAGGCCTTCTGCTGGCTACTGTCACCCATTAAAAGAAGTGGAGTTTTTAAGTTGGGAGCTTTCTTCGAGTGATTGCTCATGTCATTCCAACTCAGGTGTGTGCGTACTGCGTGCACGGATTGCCGGAAACTTTTCCCCTAGTCTACCCGCTGGGATGGCTGTGGCCACCAGGGGCACCACCACCTCTCTATATATACACCAGAGCTGGCCCCTGCCTTCCCCAGTTCCTTCTTACTGCCCCGACGATCGCTGGAACAGTGTGTGTTAGCATCTATCCCCTAGCTTAGCCAGTTATAGTGTTAATTCTGTCATAGTATAGCTATAATGGGGCTCCCGCAAGGAGTTGCCCGTGCCCCGGGCCTACCGAGGCATATCCGGCTTTAAGGTCTGTATCACATGTAAAAAGTTTATGCCCGTGTCTTCGGTGCTTGGGCAAATTGCACTTAAGAGAAAAGTGCAAGTTGTGCCGCAGTTTTAAACTGCGGACTCGGCAGGAGAGGGAGCAGAGACTGAGGCTCCCTGACCAGGAGTCGGAATCAGGAGACTCCAGGAGCTTAGCTCAAGAAGGAGCCAGTCCCCGGGTGAGGGTGACCCATCCCGAATCCCAACAAAGCCTGGTGGATGCGCAAGAGGAATCCTCTTCTTCCCCACCGGACAAAGCAGTAGCGGGGTCAACCCCAGCAGCGATCCTGGACGACAGTAAGTCACATCAAGAGCTCCTCAGGCGCGTAGCCAGAAATATGGGCCTCCAAGCGGAGGAGGTGGCGAAGGAGCCCGACCCTATGATTGATATACTGGTACCTGAAGCGCCCACCAAGATCGCCCTTCCATTAATCAAAACAATCAAGGACACAACCAGGTCCCTCTGGCATACCCCGGCATCGATTCCCCCCACAGCTAAAAGGGTTGAACGGAAATACTTGGTCCCCTCCAAAGGCCAGGAACATTTTTACACCCATCCTACCCCAAGCTCTCTAGTGGTGGAGGCGGCCAATGAAAGAGAACACCAAGGTGACCAGGGACCCACCCCCAAATCCAAAGATTGCAAAAGACTGGACTTATTCGGTAGAAAGGTTTATTCGACGGGAGGCCTCCAGCTGGCTATCCTCAGCCAGTATGCGTATAACTCATGGGTGGCCATGGAAAAGTTTGCGGAGTCGATTCCTCAGGACACCCGAACAGAGATTTCAGCCATGGTCAAAGAAGGGAAGGTAGTGACAAGGGCCCTCCTTCAATCGGCGCTGGACGCGGCGGATGCAGCCTCACGCACTATGGCATCGGTGGTCACAATGAGAAGGAGTTCATGGCTCCAAGTGTGCGGCTTACCACAAGAGGTCCAAAACACAATCCAGGACCTCCCCTTTGAAGGCCAAGACCTGTTCTCATCACAAACAGATATAAAATTAGTCATTAAAGGACTCCCGTGCAATGTTGAGATCCCTAGGCCTACACATACCAGCCCCGCAGAGGCACCCGTTTAGGCCCTAAACCTCAACCCGGCCATTTCACCAGAGGGTGGACCCCTCTAGATGCTCAAACTGCAATGGCCACAGATCAAGTAGGAGATCATCCGGATTGGGCAGAGGCCAGTCGCGGGGCCCGTCGGGTCCGAAAAAGAACTTTCGATGCGATGCCCGAGGGCGACGCTCCAGCCATAGACCCGGATCCTCACCACCCCATCTTTGGAGACCGATTATCCCGATTTTACCATGCCTGGTCCCATATCACTTCAGACCAGTGGGTGATTCGCATGGTCAAATGGGGCTACTCCCTGCAGTTTTCATCCAGGCCTCCCCCACACCCGCCCCACCCATCCTGGTCCCTCTTCAGGGACCCCTGTCACGAGCAACTGCTCGGTATCAAGATCCGAACCCTTCTCGCATCAGGAGCAATACAGGAGGTACCAGCAGAGAAGAAGGGCCGAGGCTTCTATTCTCGATACTTTCTGATTCCAAAATTGAAATGGGGCAAGCGCCCCATCCTGGATTTAAGAGGCCTAAACAAATACTTACACAGAATAAAGTTCCGTATGGTCTCCCTAGCCTCCATCATCCCGTCACTGGATCTAGGGGACTGGTACACCACCCTCGACTTAAAAGACGCATATTTTCATATGACAGTCCTGCCCCATCACAGGAGTTTCCTCCGCTTTGTAGTGGGCCAAAACCACTACCAATTCACGGTCCTCCCCTTCGGATTGGCGACAGCACCCAGAGTTTTCACTAAGTGTCTCATGGTAGTGTTGGCCCCTCTCAGGCGGCAAAGGATCCAGGTATTTCCATACCTGGGCGATTGGCTGGTCAAAGGCTGATCTCAGGAAGAGGTGCGGTCTCACCTATTGACTATCAGAACCACCTTCTTGAGCCTCGGCCTTCTGATAAACAGAGTAAAATCCACGTTAACCCCGACACAGCGGATAGAATTTATAGGGGTGACTCTGGACTCGAGGGAAGCTCGAGCCTTCCTCCCTCAGTCAAGGTTCCTGGCCCTATCAGGAATTATCAGGTCAGTGACCGATTGCCCTCTGACCTCAGTCCGCACGTGCCTCCGACTGTTGGGTCACATGGCCTCTTGCACTCAGGTAGTTCAGTTCGCCTGTCTGAGACTATATCCCCTTCAAGGGTGGTTGGCGTCGGTCTACCGCCCGACCAGGGGTCCGTTAGACATGATAGTCCGTATTCCCCAAAAGATCTTGGATTCCCTCACTGAGAACATATGCGAGGGCCTGCCATTCCAAAGCCTACAACCCAGGATGCGCCTAGTCGCGGACGCTTCGGACACTGGGTGGGGAGCACATCTGGACGACCTTCAGACTCAAGGTCTATGATCCAGGGAAGCTATGAGCCTGTACATAAATGTGAAAGAATTGAAGGCAGTTCACCTAGCATGCGGGGTGTTCAAGGACAGATTGAGGGGGAACCCAGTGCTGGTCCAGACAGACAACACCATGCTATGCACTATATAAACAAGCAAGGCGGAGCCCGCTCATCCCCCCTCCGCCAGGAGGCCTGCATGCTGTGGGAATTTAACATCCAACATGCGCTTCACTTGACAGCAGAATATCTCCCCGGTTCCCTGAATTTCCGGGCAGACAGCCTCAGCAGGAAGTTCCAGATGCATGAGTGGTCCCTTTGTGGGGATGTGCTGGACACCATCTTTCAACAGTGGGGAGCTCCCCAGATAGACCTGTTTGTGTCGAATATAAACAGGAAGTGCAGAACGTTTTGCTCCTTCCAGAACCACAGCCTGGGGTCACTGTCGGATGCGTTCCTGATCTGCTGGTCGAGTCACAGATGCTCTGCCTTCCCGCCCATGCTGCTAATACACAAAGTACTCCTGAAGGTAAAAAGGGACAAGGCGGTGGTCATTTTAATTGCTCCTGAGTGGCCCCGCCAGCATTGGTTTCCGACGCTCCTGGACCTTTCGATCTGAGACCCAATCACCCTGCCTTGTTACCCAGACCTCCTCACACAGGACCGTGGAGCCCTGAGACACCCCAACCTCATATCACTGCACCTCAGGACGTGGCTCCTCCGTGTCTGAGCAATAAGGAGCAGCAGTGCTAGTCACAAGTGCAAGAGATCCTCCTCAATAGCAGGAAACCGTCCACAAGGATGACATACCAGGCCAAGTGAAGGAGATTCTCCACGTGGGCGATGGAGCAGGGACTTCACCCCTCTTCTGCACCCATACCCAGGATCTTAGACTACCTCTTGGACCTGAAGCAGCAAGGCCTGGCCAGCGCCTCGATAAAGGTGCACTTGGCAGCTGTATCCACCTTCCATGAAGGAAGGAACGGGAAATCCCTATTTTCAGACGACATGGTAAAGCGTTTCCTAAAGGGCCTGGACAGACTGTTTTCTTCGGTCCGTCCCCCTATAGATCAGTGGGACCTGAACCTAGTACTAGCCAAACTTACCAGGCCCCACTTTGAGCCCCTCAGCTCCTGCTCCCTGCTTTATCTGTCCTGGAAGGTGGCCTTCCTCGTTGCCATTACCTCTGCCCGCAGAGTGTCAGAGCTTCAAGCCCTCTCGTCAGAGCCGCCCTATCTGGTATTTTTTAAGGGCAAAGTGCAGCTGCGACCTCACCCCAAATTTCTGCCTAAGGTGGTGTCACACTTCCACATGAGCCAGGACATCTTCCTTCCAGTATTTCACCCAAAACCACATGCCTCCCACCGAGAGAGGTGTCTCCATACGTTGGACGTGTGCAGGGCCTTGGCCTTCTACTTAGACTGGACTAGACCCTTTAGAAAGACATCAAAGTTGTTCATGGCAGTAGCGGAGAGAATGAAGGGATGTAGGCGTCCCGCTGTTCGGGCGGGCGCAGAGGGCGCCCCCTTCTGGTGCCTTTGGGGAATTAGCAGCGGTGGGGCGCCCTGTTTGGCCCACATTCTGTCAGCCCCGGCTCTCAGACAGGGTGGGCAGGCACAAGGTACAGTCTCTAGCCCGGGGAAGGGCGAGTCTCTACAAACAAGCCTGGCCTGGCCCAAGGCAGGGCGGGGCAGGCAGCACAAAGCACAGAGTCAGTGGCCCAGCCCTCAGGCAGGGCGGGGCGGCACCAAACACAGCGTCAGTTGCCTCCGGCCCTTAGGCAGGGCGAGGCACAACACACAGAGCACAAAGTCAGCGGCCCCTGGCCCTCAGGCAGGGCGGGGCTGCACAGAGCACAGAGTCAGTCGTCTCCGGCCCTTAGGCAGGGCGAGGCACAACACACAAACCTCTGTAGTGAGTTGCTGAGGTTGGTGTGTTACGGCTGGTTAGGGAAAAGGGGTGAGGGAGGGGGACGCAGGCCCACCCACTCCACTGCGTCCCAGCCCAGGGCCCTATTCAGTGCCAGAGGCGTCTGCCACTGTGGTCAGCGGGGCTCCGGCCGAAACACGCTGACCCTCGGTGGCCCTGCCGTGCTATGCGGTAGCCAACCGCCCTGGGCTGCTTCCTCCCACCCTGGGGTTTGGGATACCTGGATCTCCACTCTTAGTAGACGCCGGGGTATTCAGCCATGGGGAAGTTCCCGAAGCCGTCCAGCTCGTCGGGGGGTGGCAAGGCTGGCAGAGTCTCGTCCAGCTCCTCCGGGAAGGGCAGCTCCTCCAGGTCACAGGAACGGTCGGGGGGGTCTGGTCCGTAGGGCTCCAGGGCAGCGGGTGGTTCCCGGCGGTCTTCAGCCAAGGGCAGCTCCTCCAGGTCACAGGAACGGTCTGGGGGGTCCACAGCCAAGGGCAGCTCCTCCAGGTCACAGGAACGGTCCCATCTCTCCAGGCTCCCAGGCTCGGGGCTAGCGGCTTGTGGGTCTGGGACCTCCGGGGACGAGGGATCGATCTGGTCCCCGGAGGCAGGTGCCCCCTCAGTCCGCCTGGGTCCGTGCCAGCGGGGGCGGTCCTCGGGGCCCCAGGCAGTGGGAAGCCGAGGCCAAGCCTTCTCCTGCCCTGGACCTGGTGCCTGGCCCCTGAGCAGTGAAGCGCGGTGCTTCCCTGCTGGTCTCTGGCCCCTGACTGAGGGAGAGGGCTGCCTTCTTATACTGCTAGGCCGGGTCCTGCCCCCTGGCTTCCTGTCAGCCCGGATTGGTGGACCCGGCCCATCCCCTTTGACGGGGGTTGGCTCGGGGCTCCTGTCTGTCTCCCTGGGCGGCCATGTTCCCTGGCCCTTGTTCTGTCCCTTACAAGGGACAACCGGTCTCAGTGCAGCGGCTATCAAACTGGATCACAGCATGCATTAAACAATGCTACCTCTTGGCAGAACTTCCGCCCCCCAGGCATCACGGCCCACTCTACTAGGGCCCATGCTACGTCGGCAGCTTTCCTAGCAAAGGTTCCGATCGTGGACATCTGTAAAGCGGCGACATGGTCATCCATACATACCTTCGCTGCGTACTGCGCGCTGACTGACCGGGCCAGGAACGATGCAGCGGTCGGCAGAGCGGTACTGCATGTAGCAAATATGTAGAATCCCATCCCACCTCCAAGGTAAGGCTTGGGAATCACCTTAGTTGGAATGACAGGAGCAATCACTCGAAGAAGAAGAAACGGTTACTTACTTGTAACTGGTGTTCTTCGAGATGTGTTGCTCATGTACATTCCAACACCCGCCCTCCTCCCCTCAGCCGGAATTCCGGCAAGAAGGAACTACGGAAGGCAGGGGCTGGCTGCAGTATAAATAGAGGGGTGGTGGCACCCTGGTGGCCACAGCTGTCCCTGCGGGTAGATTAGGGGAAAGGTTTCCAGCGATCTGTGAACGCGGCGCACGCACACCTGAGTTGGAAAGTACATGAGCAACACATCTCGAAGAACACCAGTGACAAGTAACCGTTTCTTCTCTAACAAGAATCAGTATTATACTCGTCATTCTGAAAGGTATCTCCTACAGCTGTTATAGCATTCATTCCTGAAATAAATCCAAGAAATATTTCTCCTTCGTTAAACAGCAAATCCAGTCAGTCCTTAGGAGCCCCCACAACCTGGGGACAGAGTAGTCATGTCTTCATGAATTCATAACGTCACCTAACTCTGCATATTGGTCATTCAATCCTAGCCAATGTCATTTCTTTTGGCAGCAGCTTTCTCCAGGTCACAATAAAGCTATCTTTTTTTCGGGTGTTCATTTAAAAGAAAGATCCTGCTGCCAAGGTTGGATGTATGCTGCTATGAAAAATCCCATAGTAACAGATCTGTGGAGCTTAGCACAAGGTTGGATGAGCATCTAACAGGATAGTGGCTTGGAGCAGGGGAAGTTCACAATTTAAAATGACTTGTTTATATACCAAGAAATATGTGAAAGAACATGTTTCTCTTCTCAGTAGGAGGGGAAAAACAAGCACACACTGCTATGCCAATTAGCACTTTATTTTTCATTCAGATATTGTATTTTGACGGTCTTTTAAAGGACAACAGACAAAGTAATTAATTAAATATATGTAGTGATATTCATATGAAGAACCAGGGAAGGGAAGGCAAGAATCTACACATGCAGATAAATATTGTCATATGACATGCTATACCTCGGAACCTGCATTTATTTGCATGTATAGCCCCAATGTCACCTTACGGCTATTGGATTAGACCTGTAGTGTAATACATTTTTATCTCTGCTAGCTTCACAATTGCTTACTTTGCTTACAAGTGTTAATATTGTTTTAGAACAAGGTGTACTGCAGGAACATATTAGTATGTGGTTCTTGAATTATTTGCCTGTAAAAATTTGAAGCCTGTTTTATTTGCATACAAAAAATATGCCTACTCGGAAGTTTAAGCAGGAGTAATTGTGTTTTAATACTAACTTAAGTTTTTGGTTTACCTTACTGAGGCAAAATGTATATATAGCCTTTTACTTCTGTAAGAAGACTTTTGATCTTTCAGTTTGAAAGACATTTATTAAAGGAAATCATTCTGTTCTCATTTTTAACTGTATATAAATGGTTTGCCCACATTTTTTCTCTCCTAAATGAACCTTTTATTCTGATAATAGTGTGTACTGTGTGAAATTTACATAGTAATAACCTTGAGAAGCTGTAGTCTATATTATCCAGTAAGCATTATATACAATATAGAAATGGATACTATAGTATAGCATATTGATCAAAGGCATAATATAGAAACAACATTTAAAACTTTTATCTAAAACATACATTGCTCAATTCTACAACCTTTACTTACGATGAACACTGTCTGGGCTGAAATATTGTATTGGCTTCACATGAACAACCTAACGTGAATAGGGGTTGGAGAATTAGAACCATATGTTACAGAACAGTGGTTTTTAGTCTGTGGTCCATGGACTCCTTGTAGTCCATAGACTGTGAAAGGCTATCATTACCATCGAAAGGTGGTTTCTAGCTGTGGTCTGTGGATCCCTGGGAACGGGGTCTAATGTCCAAGGGGATCTCCACCTTCATTTGAGATTTTGTAGGAGGTCCACAAATGAAAAAAGGTAGAAAACTACTGTTGAACACCTTATGAAATACCAGCTTTCTGACAGATGATACATTCTCTTTGTTTAGTTAGGAAAAATATTGCTCATGTATTCCTAACTCTCAAAAGCAGGGTCTAAAGGAAAACATTCCTGCCATGACTACTCCCTTCAGCTTGATCTTGTACATGTGCTCTAATGCAGCTGTTTACAAGTGTGAAGCAGCATCTTGGTGCGCTATATAACAATACGATAACCTCATATGTATTCTCTACTTATTTCTGGAATTAGATACTGTATATTAATTTCCCTTCATTTCTATAGATGTATTGAATAGGAAATAATTGTTATATAGTTATATCATGCAGTAATTCTCCAGAATTTCCATGTCCACTATGCATTCAAATCTTGACTTGTTCAGTATTTTTCTCTAGGGAATGGGTGCCACAATTCCATCCATTTTTCAGATCCTTTTCTTAAATATAGAAAAGTCTAATAAATATATAACAGTTTAAATATCAAGCACCTTTTGTACAAGAGATCAGCGTTATCTTAATTTGTGTATGAACTGTAAGGGAGAACCTCACAAATATGGTGGTCACCATTAAAACATCAAATTGTCAATTAGTTACTATGTCATAGTGTCAGTAGTCCTATTTTGCTATACTTAAAATAGGAAATAAGTGTGGTATCTCCTATACCTTAGTAGTAAATGCTCATGACTGTTCATTCAAATTCTATTTGCATGCCCTTCAATAGATTTTTAGTGACTTAATTATAAAATATGGAACAGGATTGAAGGGCCAGTTTCATAGGCTATGTCTGCACTGGCAAGTTAGTTCGAATTAAGGAAGCTTAATTCAAACTAACTTAAGCCTTGGCTACACGAGGCTTTCATTAGTTCGACTTAAGAGCTTCCTTAATTCGAACTAATAAATTCGAATATGCTATTTGAACTAAGGGTTAATTCGATCTAGTTAGTTCAAATTAACCAATGTGGCCATGTTAGTTCGAACTAATTGCTTAGTTCGAACTAACTGGCCCATTGAACTCAATGCAATTCGCTAATTCGAACTAAGCAAGTGCCATGAATGGCACTTGCTTAGTTCGAACTAAATTTTGCTAGTTGGAATTAAGTTAATTCGAACTAACTAAAATTAGTTTGAATTAACTAATTCGAACTAACTTTAGTAAGTGTAAACATAGCCATAGATTGTGCATTAAAGTTTGTACCTTCAGTGAGTTCCTGAATGAACATCTTTATAGCTCCAAAAATCCCAGCTGAGTTTATATGGGAGTATGGAGGGAAATCTTCAAGCGTCTGACAAAGTGGGATTTTCTCCTACAAAAGCCCAGGAAATAAATAAATTTAGTCTTTAAAAATTCCACCAGACTCCTTGTTTGTTTTGCTAGAGGAAAATATTTTACATGAAAGCAACTCAGGGTTTGGATGGAGGTGGAACCACCTCTCTTCCCCATGTGTGTTTACATTTATTTTGGTGCATTCACAACATATATTCACTTCAGGTCTTCAACATCCACCTTGTCTGAGTAGTAAATAACTTTATCATGCTGCAAATTTTGTTGGTAGAGGGCACAATACAAAGTGGATAGCAAATGGATGCTTGATAGCATAGGAGATAATTATAAAATGTATGCCTCTTCAGAACAATTTTACATTGTCTTTCCAACTGCATGGTAAATTCTTATATTCAAAACATCGACTCTTCAGTAGTGCAGCAAGAGAAAAATTAATGCATTTCAAGTTTTATAATAATAGGTCATTACACATTTATTTCAATAAAGTAATTATGACATGATCATCCCTACCTTGCCATAGCATTTCTCCCTCAAAGTCCACCAACCCATGTTTTCTAGCTCTCATGAGAATCCCAACAACCTTGTCTGAAATACGGACATATCTGTCAAAGAGTTCCCCAAAGGTGACTCGGAGCTTGCCGTCCTGCCTCGGCTGAGCCATTGTTGCAATGATAAAGCACATATCTCTTATCTCCCGGTGAATGTGAATCTCTGCTCTCTTAGCCCTTTCAGCGGTTTTAGTTCCCTCTTTCGGATGACCATAGCCCTTATCTCCTTTGCGCAGACGTGTCGACTGGGCCAGTTGGTCGTCAAATTCCTCACTGAAAGGATTCAGCTTTTGCGTTTTCACATGCTGGTCTGCCCATTCTTGCCATCTGCCCTTCAGAGTATTAACAGGGCTGTATTTCCTGTGGGCCTTGCTGCTTAGCTCCTCTGTCAACCGGCTTGCACTAAAAGAAACAAAATTGGGGCTTCATATTTTTTTCCGTTTAATCACTTTTAGGAGCTCATTTATGTTATTTATCATTTGCTTTTGTAAGATACTTTTCCCAGTCCACAATACTAACCACTAGGTGGCATATTTTTACTAATTCTAAAGTTAGTTCTTCAGCATAGGTGTATTAAATGTGTCAATTTTCTATTTAAAAGCAACACTGTTAGATGCCAAGCTGATCTTGTATAAGACACCATCTGATACTCTGGATCATAATTTTGTTAGCCAAATTTCCCGCCCACATTAACCCATTCTCTGAGTGCAATGAATGCAATTACCTCTGCAATTTACATGCTTACTTAGATATCCTTCTCCGTATTTCTGCCTATTCATCAGGGGCCTAGAAATCAGAGAGCTAATTGGAGGTGCCAATAAATGTAAGTGCTACTCATGACTGAAAAAATGGGTGTGTCTAAAAAGTACCCCTTTCAGTAAACTTTTACTTATGCAGCCTTTCATTTTAGTTAAAGACAAGTATGATGTGGAGCATTTTGATGTAAGTGGCTACTAGCCCATACAGTAAGAAAATACCTATTTGCCATAGCATTTCCCCTTCAAAGTTCACCAACCCATTTGGAGTAAGCCCCAATTAAACCATGTGACCCAACATTTTTAGCATGTTTAGTTAAAGGTTTTCAAAGGCACACAGGGTAGGAAGATGATGTCCTTCAATCCCATTCAACCTTGAATTTGCTAAAAATCTCCATGACTACAATGTCATTCGTAGGCATTGGCCAGATTCTGAGCTGAAGCTCTGTTGCACAGAGTGCAAATCAGGGCTGTCAGGCCTGTAAATATGAAAGGCATTATTTTCTTTCCCTCTGCTTTGTGACTATGGAACACTGAAGCGTGTGTGTATGTGTGTGAGATGAAGCGTCTTGCGGGAGAGCGTTACGATATTGTATTGCAGTACTAGCAGCAAACAAATGCTTCCCCTATGCAGGTTGAGCTTTTGACTCCAAGTTTTTGTTCTACTGGTTGTTTGGAGGAAAGTCCCTGTCACAGGATGCACATCTGTACACCCCTGGGCTATGATCTGTCTGATTTTTTTTGGTTCACTTTTGCACTGTGATTGCATGATTTGAAGCCTGTATTGCCTTTATGAATTGCCATAACATATGCTACATGATTACTATGGCATGTTTCCTGCAGCATCATGTATATGTACGGATGTGAAGCATGTTACATAGCACAGACCCTCAGGACTATTTCTAGCAGAGAGGCTGGAGAATTACATGACAAAGACAATGTAAATTGACCTCCCTGGCTCATGCAGAAGTAGAGAATCACACAACAGCACAGAAACAAAGAGAGAGCCTTTGAATAGCTTGGGGCTTTTGCCAGAGACACTCCATCTTAAAACATCTACAAGAAGGACTGTGCCCTGTCTAAAGGAGCAGAGACGGCTGCAAACCACCACAGCCAGACTTGGGAGTAAGAAAGATGAGAACAAGCTAAGTTGTGATCTTAGATAGCATTATTAGATTAGTATGTGGTTTATATCCTTTATTTTTGATTGTGGCAACCTCCGACTGCTTTATTTAAATGATTGTGCATTGATTTGCTATATACTCACTTAAAACCATACTCTGATCAATAAACCAGTGTTTGTTTTAACTAAAGCTGTGTGGGACTTCAGATAATATGAGTGAGGGAGGCTGGGCATGATCTGTTTCAATATTAAATAGATGGACATGAGTACATGGTGATTGGAGAAGCAACCCAATCCCTGTAAGACAGAAGTTCCCACTGTGGTATCTGGGAGTGGGGGTGCTTGCTTGGTGACCATTGCCTGAGCGGCCAGAGGGCACGCACTCAATGCCTGGGACTGATTACATGCATGAGGCTGGTATGGAATGACTCAGAAGTGAGTGGTCACCTGGCAAAGCGGAGTAAGTTGGGTTCAGGAGTGGAGGTCAGGGGTCACAGTGGCACAGTAGACCATATTCAGGGAGTAGCCTGACACAGTTCCCTATACAGAATATGCACGGAATTTGGCTCTTGAGGCCTGCATATCTCAGGAGAGCCACAAAGGGGTGTAAAACTTTACACAGCATGCTGCCCAGCCCATTGGGGTCCTTGACTGACCACCTCTCCATAAAGAGGTTGTGTTGTGGAAGGAAAGCCTTGGTAAGTTAATGCTGACCGAGTCTGGTCATTTATACTGATGGTCTCAGTGGGGCTGTCGAGCAGCCCATCCCTTAGCGGCTATGTCTGTTCAGCAGCTAGACCCCACGGCTGGTGTATGCAACCTAACTCAGGCTTGTGCTCAATCTTGGTTTCGTGGTGCTCAGGCTACAGGCTGTGTAGACTTCTGGGGGTGGGCCCCACAGGATCCCTCCAGCTCAAGTCTACACAGCAATGGAACAGCCCTGCAGCCTGAGCCACATGTTTTCCTTGGCCTCTGAGTGTGTCTGCACAGCAATGTCTACACTAGCGGTAACAGTCACCCCATCAGATTGATCTTTCCAGATCAACTGAGTGGTCAGTTAAGACATGCTAAACTATCGACTTAGTAAAACCAACCCCCTCAAGTGGTGCAGCAAAGACATCATGCTGCAGGTGAGTCAGGAAGTTAAAGGGAGATGCGCAAGCTAACTTGAGTAGCTTGCATAACTCCCACCAACTGCCGTCAGATTTTCCCGGCAGTGTAGATCGGGCAAAAGAGTGGTCATCCCTTATCCATATGCCTAGATGGCTTTTCTCCTACTCCCTGTGGACCATGACCTGTTGAAAACTCTTGCAGCAGGAATGTATTGGGATTGGGGAAGTGAAGGAGGCAGCACAGTTGAAGTTTGCATTCTGTTCTCATTCTTTTATTTACTTTGTGTCTTGTACATTTTCTTTTTTTCCCTCAGTTCCCACTTAGCTACTTTAATCCTTCTTTCTAATCGTACACTGTTATCATCTTTGCATATTAATTTTCTCCCTAGCTGCAATAGATTAGCATCACTTTATTTCGCATTTGGCTTTTTATTCTCACACCCTACCTAGTTAGAGATCATCTAATTCTCACCCTGCCCCTTCTACATGCATTTTAGAGTTTAACCCTTCCCACTTTTCACACTTCTGTTTTACTCCACTATCTACTTTCTTGAGGCATTAACCAGTCAGTACACTGACTTCCAGTTTATTTTTTCAGATTAGTCTCTTCTTCTCTCTCCCAGGTTGTGAGCTACTTGAGACAGAGAACATGTCATCTTCTGTGTTGATACAGCTCCCAGTATAATGGATCCCTGATACAAACTGGGGCTTTAAGACACTACCACATTATAAGTAATCATAATAAGAGAGCCTATATGCTGGAATACATTCTGTATTTCTAAGGGGACTCTGATGGGTTGGCAGCACTCTTCACTGGACAGGCACCGCCTGCTGGTGTTTTTGGGGAATAGTTCAAGTTGACACCCCCATCTGTAGTCTGTGCTCTGTCACTTCTTAGGCATTCACAGGCTAGGCCCTCTAAGCTCTGTCCAGACCTACCACATGTTCCTTTGGCCTCAGACCTCCAGCCGAGCCACAACCCATGTCCCCCCGTCCCTTTCTGCGGGATTCGTCAGTCTCGGCTCTGTCACTTGCTTCAGTCGCACTGGCAGGGAGGGACTCGGGCTCACCCACTACTCCAGACACAAGCCCAGAGGTCCTGTGTGCAGTGGCCTGCAACACATCTTCCCCCAACTCTGACAGTCTTCCCTAAGCCGCTTGCCTGCAGCCCCCTGTATCTCTGCCACCCTTGTATCAGGGCCTTGATTCCACTCAGTCCCAGTAACCAGCCACTGCTCTGGCCAGGGTCCTGACCTTGTGACCCCTTCAAGTTCCTGGGTTGTACTGCCTGTGTGCTGCCTGGCAGATCCTTTTTATACTGGGCCCCTGGGCTCTGATTGGCTTTCCTGCAGCTCCTTCCAATTGGCTGCTGTTCCCAGGGCCCTCATAACCCCTTTCTCACTCGTGTGGGGCATTTGTCCGTTGTATGACCTATGCTCTCATTTCCGTCTGTTTCTTTGGGTGCCCAACACATCAGAACGCTTTACATGGTTTCTTCTATATTGCACTTTTCATTACTCATGCCCCACCAGTTTGTTTCTAAGTACAGACTAAATATTATCATCCCAGCAGATAGAATTTGCATGTAGTCGGCTGGGGGATCAGTGTGACTCCAGCTAGAGTTACAGCTGACATGGACGTGTGTGCTGATGTGAGAAATAATTACTGGCACTGTGTGTTCTCACTGAGGGGAAACCAAAGAGTGCCTTATTTAAAACAAAACAAAAAAGTAAGTACATGGTGGTTAAAGCAAAACAGAAAGATTAACAAAACTGATTATCGTGCAGGCTGCATGATATAGTCTTCAAATATAAAATTAAAGTGAAAAAATATGACTGCTTTTAAAAATCCAGTCCTGAGTGCTGCACTATAAATGCAATAATAATACATTAATTAACTTTCCAGGCAGATTTCAGTGGGGCAGCCAGCTGTAAGTAGTAAAAAAAAAGGTGCTAACCCATTTACACCTCAGTGTGTATGGTTAATCTTCATTTTAATCTGGGTTGGTTCTAGACAGAGTTGATCACATTATTAGTTGCAGATAATGCCCTTTGCAAATTTACTTTCTTTCCCTCCTGTTGTGAATTGTTAACATATTAATGTTGATTTGTGGGACTATAGAGTGCACTTTATTTGTATTATCTGATTACTATGGATAGTATGTTTTCAGTCTCTGACTTATTTGAGAACTGTTTCGTACTGACTATTAGCCATTCATTATTTGTGGCATGTGATTAGTCATTTGCATAACATGGTATCAGTCTCGCCCTGATTGGATGGCTGAAACAGAAGAATGATAAATAGTGAATTAAAGCCCTTCTGGTATGAATTTTCAGAGATCTGCTTGTGCTAATACTGGAGAAACATTTGGGATTCATGGACACTTCTATGAATTGCTGCTGATGTTTATGGTTAGCTAATGAAATGACCCCTAGCCTCGCAGTGTAGCAGAGTCTGCCTGTTTGTTGTTTGGCACCGTTCCATCAACTCTCCTTCCAGGATTCTCATTTTGGAGATGATGATTAGGATGCAGTATGAACATGCTGGCCCTGATTCTCCACAGCCCTTGTGGAGCTTTTTAGCTAACCATGGTAAGTGCGGTTAAAGTGGGTGTCAAATATTAATATTCTGATTTGACAGGTTTTGTACTCAGTCTGCTCTTACTTGGTATAGGTGTACATGATAACAGACAGTGCAAGGCATTGGAGTCACAGCTGCTAATAGGAAAGGAGAAGAGAGGGCCAGCTGGCTCCCTTACTCAGGCCTTATCTATACTGAGAAAACTACTCAGTGGGGTCGATTGAGCAAGCCGTGTAGACCCGCTCAATCAATCCTGGAAGTGCTCTCCATTCAGATCTTATTTTCAGAAGGGATTTAGGCATTTGACTTAGGAACCTAAATCCTATGGACAGCCAATGGGATTTTGGCTCCTAAATGATTAAGTCCCTGTTAAAAATGAGATTTAGGGCCTTAAATCATTTAGGCATTACAGTGCTGGTGCAATTACAAAGCACCTTTACAACTCCAGACCTAAATTCTTAGGCTGAGCTGTTCAAAAAGGCTGGAGGGAGTTCATTGTTCGGCTCCCATGGGAAGTTGAATGGATTTGAATTCCTAAGGCTTAATGTTATAAAAGTTCCCAACTCACTTAGGAGCCTAAGTTGCATGACTTTCAATGAGATTCAGGCTCCTAAGAGGATTGGATGCTTTTGAAAATGTTACCCTAAATCCTCCAGAGTCTCTTGAATATCCCAGACTTAGATGTTAACATTAAAAGTGATGTCAAAAATAAGCTGAAACTCAAAAATACCATGGGCATCAAGTTTTATTCAATTGTTTTCTTATTAATGTTTGCAAACGAGTCTGGCTTGCTTTATGTCTGTACGCTCTTCAGGTAAGGTGGATATTTACAGAAGCATGCACTTTGTAATAAGTACATATATAAAATCAGTTTTCCCCTTGCAATTTCTCTGTTGTATCAATTTTCCCCCCTGAAATTAAAGTGACTATAGCGGCGTTCTTCTGCAATGTTTGCTTTGTGTGGAACTTCTGAGCATGTCTGAGAATTTCAATCAGAATCTGCTGCTCCTCTTGGAGCTAATTCTGTGGGCCAAACCTTGTTTGTATTGAAATGAATGAGAGTTCTCCGCTGATTTCACTATCTGTATTTGAACTTCTTGATTATTTTGGTAACACATGGATTCAAAAATTAACAAGCAATTTTTGTTTGTTATCTGCAGACAGGAGCCCTTACAGGTAATTATTTAAAGTTCAGTGTGGTGGTAAGATTTTGGCTTGCTGTTTAATTCACTAAAGGAGCATTTTTAAAATAATTTTTTCCACATATATTTAAATTAAAGTTTAGTGTGCTGCAGTTTTTAACCTAAATAGCAGATTCTGCTCTTTGTTTTCCTCACACCCCATTGCAGACATAAGGTAACCTCCTACACATCAGATGTGTTTCATTAGTTGTTTGTTGAAGGTTAAAACATTTTGTAAGATTTGATTATAGTGTTTTTTCTGAAATGCCAGGAATTTCAAACTTGAAAATTCATACTTGGTGTTAAGTTCAGTAGAGAAATGATACCAAAATACAGTGTCTTTCTTGACTAAGTAATCACACCAGATCCATATCTCTGAGTTAAAACTACAAATGTTTACAGAAAATGTAATGTTTTTGTAAATTTGTAAAATGTGTTTGTGTTCGTCTCAGATAGTTTTTTTTATATTTACCAACATTAAGTGAGCAGAATCCAGAATCATAGAACAATAGGGTTGGAAGGGACCTCACGAGGTCATCTAGTCCAACCCCCTGCTAAAAAGCAGGACCACTCCCACTAAATCACCCCAGTCAGGGTTTTGTCTAATCGGGCCTTAAAAACCTCCAAAGATGGAGATTCTACCACCTCCCGAGATAGCCCATTCCAATGCTTCACCACCCTCCTAGTGAGAGAGTTTTTCCTAATATCCAACCTTGACCTCCCCAGCTGTAATTTGAAACCATTGCTCCTTGTTCTGTCCTCTGCTACCATCGAGAACAGCCTAGCCCCCTCCTCTTTGGAGCACCCCTTCAAGTAGTTCGAATTAACAAATCGAATTAATCATTAATTCGAACTAAGCAATCAAATTTATTAGTTCGAATTAAGGAAGCCCTTAATTCAAACTAATGAAAGCCTAGTGTGGTCAAGGCTTAAATTAGTTCGAATTAAGTTTCCTTAATTGGAACTAACTTGCAAGTGTAGACATAGGGAAGGAGCTCAATCACTGTAATGTATGTTTTGAAACCCTTTAATCATTCTCATGGCTCTTTTCTGAACCTTCTTCAATTTATCAACATTCTTCTTGCATTGTGTAGACAGAAATGGACACAGGATTCCAGTAGTGGTTGAAGCAGTGTCAAATGCAGAGGTAAAATAACTCCTCTACTCTTACTCGAGAACCCACTGTTTACATACCCAAGGATTGCCATAGTTCTTTTGGCCACAGTGTTCCACTGGGATTAATTATCCACCATGACCCCCAGATCTATTCCTCATTTTATGTGTGTGTATATGCAGGAGATTGGGAGTCAAATCTCAATTTCAAAGGAGTTGCAACCCTTGTGTATAGAAGTTTGGACACAAAATGAGTGTGTACGTATTTCTAGCATGAACACGCGCTCATGCGGTTGATATAAATTCAATGCAGTGATGGTTGGGTGTTAGTGCTGGTAAAGTTAATGTGGGAATGTTTGCATGTGTGTACAATATTGCATCAGGGAGGCTACTTTTTAACAACATTGTCCTAGTAATGTCTTTCCTCCTAGCATAGATGATGGGATAGATTGCATGCTTAGTAAATTTGTGGATGACACCAAGCTGGGGGGAATGGTAGGCACGCTGGGGGGCAGGGACAGGATTCAGAGACACTTAGACAAATTGGAACACTGGGCCAAAAGAAACCTCCTGAGGTTCAACAAGGACAAGTGCAAAGTTCTGCACTTAGGATGGAAAAATCCCATGCACTACTACAGGCTGGGGACCGATTGGCTAAGTAGCAGCACTGTAGAAAAGGACCTGGAGGTTAGGGTGGACAGGAAGCTGGATATGAGCCAACAGTGTGATCTTGTTGCCAAAAAGGCGAATGGCATATTGGGCTGCATCAGTAGGAATGTTGCCAGCAAATTGAGGGATGTGATTATTCCCCTCTATTTGGCACTGGTGAGGCCACATCTGGAATACTGTGTCCAGTTTTGGGTTCCCCACTACAGAAAGGATGTGGACAAATTAGAAAGAGTCCAGCAGAGGGCAACGGAAATTATTAGGGGGCTGTGGCACATGACTTACGAGGAGAGACTGAAGGAACTAGGCTTATTTAGTCTACAGAAGAGAAGACTGAGGTAGCTAGGCTGTTCTCGGTAGTAACAGAGGACCGAACAAGGAGCAATGGTTTCAATTACAGCTGGAGAGGTTGAGGTTGGATGTAAGGAAAAACTTTCTCACTAGGAGGGTGATGAAGCATTGGAATGGGTTGCCTAGGGAGGTGGTGGAATCTCCGTCTTTGAAGATATTTAAGGTCTGGTTAGACAAAACCCTGGCTGGGATGATTTAGTGGGAGTGGTCCTGCTTTTAGCAGGGGATTGGACTGGATGACCTCATGAGGTCCCTTCCAGCCCTAAGATTCTATGATCTTTTAGGCTCAGGTGGGTGTATTCCAAAGAATACATTTCCTGTGATTGGAGGTGAGAAGGCAAACTTTTGTAGAATTTGACCTTTCCAATCTTTTTCTTGTTCATTTCTGTCAATGTTTGGAATGCTATTCATTGCAAAGAATGTATTCAGTGACTTGAGCCCATTTCTCTGTAGATGGTTTATCCACAAAGTTCAATTTTAGGAATCTATTCAAGACTCAGGCCTTTTTATCACATGGTTTAGATAGGTATGTTTCAGCCTATGGCTATCAGGTGACCTGCTCATCACAGTAACTGATATGGATGTTCTATACATGCTGTCTGATCAAGGATCTAAGTCCCATTGTATTATCTCTTTGAGTTTAGAATCTTCAAATCAGAAGTGGGGTGCATGTCGTCTTTTCTTAAAACTCGAGAGTCTCCCTTTGGCTCTTTTTCAACTGCTAAAATTTTGGCTTTTCTATCTTCCCCTCCCCCTCATGCAAATCCAGATCTGCTTTAGGGTCCGACAATCATTTTGGTGAATGTTTGTTCACTTACAGTGAAGGCATGGGTCGTTTAATCCTCATAACATCATCACGGTCCTCTTGCTGGAGTCTATCTTCTGCCTCACCTCCATAACCACTGTCCTCTGTATCCAAGCTGTCGCTGCGATACTTCTGTAGCTCTAACTCTGGGATTTTGTCTTCTTGTTCCATCTGTTTCCACCCTTTGGTCAGCTCTGTCACCAGATTTGAGCACTTCCTCCTCCTCGTAGGAGACATTTTATCACCGAGGATTTTGTCAAAATGACTTAACTCCTCCTTGCGTCTGCATGACTCTGAGTTCTGGTCATCCTTCTCGTACCTATCACTGAGCAGGCTCATGTCACTTCCTCTTTCATAGACTTTATTTACAACAGTTTTGAGTACTTCTTTGCTTTTAATGTTAAGCTTTCTGAGGGCTTCATCAGATTCACTTGAATCTTTTTCTACATCCCCTTTAGCCATTGTATTCTTCCCTGAGGATTTTTCCTCATCCTTTTCTTGATCGCTCTTAGTAGAAACTGGCCATCTTGGGAATAGCCTTTCTTTTGGTGGATCAGTAGGTGGTTCTTCTGCATTGGGCATCCATCCTGGGGGCTCTTGGGCTTGCTTTGTGTTGTGATTGCTTGCCCACTGTTGCCAGCCTCGTGCCAAGCTGATTACTAGGCTGGTTGTTCGGATCTTTTTGACAGCCCTTTTTGCAGGCGTAGTTTTTTGACTTTCTTCCGGAGGCATATTGCCGTCTGCTGCTGCTGCTTTTCCACCTAGTGTGGTGACCACCTAGTGAATGAATATCCTAGACTGAATAACTTCCAGCTGGGAGAGCTAAAGGGATTTAAATAGAAGCAGAGAGAGTTTGTGATACTGGAAACTATGTGAAGCATTTCTTACCGATATAGAACCCCTACTCTGACAGCGTTCTTTTTTTAACACCCCAGGGCTTGCATTTTGTCACAGCAGATGGACTCTGCATAAGGTAAACAAGAATGACACAGACTGCCTACACTTCTGCAGCAGCCCCATGGAAATTAACAGCTCCATGATCTCTTTAGTCCTGAATTTGTTTGACAATAACTGGGTCCAACTTTTTTTTTTTACAAGAGTTTCATTTGTGGCAAAAATATCGGACAAAATGTTCAATCCCACACACAGCCCCTCAATTGCTATTAACTTCACAAAGAATAGAGGTCACATAGCACCATGTATAAAATCTCCTCTTACTCCTATTGTGCTAATACCGGAATTTTACCAGGAAGAGAGGTTTTTTATATACTTCCTAAAAAGAGCTTTTGTGCTTTTTAAAATGCACATTATAAATCATATCAAAAGGATTTCAGTATGTTTTGTTTAATTACTCTATTACTTTATCCATTACATCATTATTTGTCTATTTCTTTTTGTCTGCCCTGTCGATTTAGAATGACACTCTTTGGAGTTGGGGCCATCTCACACTATGTGGCGGCAAAAGGATGCCGTGAGCCCTAATCATGATCTCTGGTCACTATGAATATTAATAATAAACATGAGCACATTGGAAGGATACAAGATCTTGTGCTTTTATTCAGAGTTTTAGAAGAGGAAACCGCCACTTATTCCTGAAGATGCAGATAAAATCTAGTATCTTTTTGGTGATGTTATAGCAGGATTCATACATCTGAAGACAAGGTTTATTTATTTGCTTGTTTGAAGAAGAGCTGTACTGATTATTACACAATGGTGAATGGCAGAGATTTTCCTCAGATGAAGCCCAATGGTATCTTGTTTCCAGACATAATGTTTCCTAAATAGGAAAAGAAAGCAGCATCGCTTTTTTTTTTTTTTTGGATCCCATATACACAGCACTTTGCAGGAGGATTTTCAGTACTTTCCAAGTGACCCAAGGGGAAAAATTCATCCATTGATTAATTCCATCGAATTCCCTGAAGTTATACCAGAGAGAAATTTGGATTCATATGTTGCACTGCTTGAAAATAATAATCTGGGCTAAATAAATTTAAAGTCATGGAGGAGTTGGTTACCTTTGTCCTTAATAATATTGGGCTATCACATGCCATTGATTTTTTTTAAAGAATTCTTTATTTGTCTCAAAGAGGATTTCTTCTTAAAAATTGATGGCGTGGATATGGCCAAATGTGCTATTTAATATTTATCCTTACTTTAGTCTCAAAGGCTATGTCTACACTTGTAAATTTAGGTCGAGTTTAGCTAAATCAACTTAATATGTTCACACCTAAATTTTAAGTCGACTTAGGGGGGACCCTATAAAGTCGACCTAGAGCGCCCACACTGGATGCCTAGGTCAACTTGTAGGGGCTAGGGGGACCTTGGACAGGTCCACGGTGGTGGGGGGGGCACCACTTGCCAAGTGTCAGGGGGCTCAGCCTTTGCCCCATTGTACCTGGGTACAATGGGGCAAAGGGGGACAGGGACCCTGTCAGGGTATAGGGGCAGGGTGGCCAGGGCATGCCTTGCCCTTTGGGGAGCATGCCAGGCTCTCCCTGTGCCACCCCCCCTGGCAGGGAGGGCAGTGGGGGAGTCCTGGAGAGCCCTTGAGTTGACTTAGGGCTACTCCACATCTACACTGGCTTAAGTCGAATTTAGAAAGTCGACTTAAGCCTAAAGTCGACTTTAAACTAGGTTTAACAAAGTCGACTTAAGGAAAGTGTAGTGTAGACGCAGGGTAAATTAAGTCGACTTAAACAAGCTTAAGTAGACTTAATTTACAAGTGTAGCCGCACCCAAATTTATTATCTCAGTAATATCATAACCTAGTATATTTGTTTCATCATAAAAATACAATAGCATTAGGATCTGTACTGAAACAACTGTAGTAAAGTTTACTCTTTGTTTTATTTTTCTAGAAGAATCTAATGTATATATGTGCTGCTACTGATGATTAATATTTACATTTATATAGTATTCATAGCCTGAAAACCCTCAAAATAGTTATGCTTAACTGTTTGTTTTAAAAAAGCCACTTTACCACTCAACAAATGGATGTTGTTTCTACTTTGTTCTTAACTTATGTGTTAAAGACTTCGTCCACACTTTGAGTTCTGCCATCTTCTGAGCTAAACAACTCTACTTCTTCAAATGAGTCGAATCCCATGCCTGCCATTCCAGCTACGTTTTCACCACCATTGACTCACTCTTCAAATCTTCCCCTACTCCTCTCCTCTCTCTGAATGGATCTTGCCCATTTCTTTGAAGAGAAAATTGACAAACCACATAACATGACCTTCCCTTCTATAGCTCACCCCTTCCTCTCCTTGTCATAGATGCAAAAATTTCTCATTTGTTTTCCTCCATAACCCCTCCATTTGCCCAATGACCCTATCCAATCCCATCCCATGACATCTCTTGATCTTCCTCATGTCCACTTTCATGCTCTCCCATACTCTTTTTCCCTTCCCAATATCAAAATGCTTTAATCTCCCCCATCTTAAAACAAAAAAAAAAACCAAAAAAACAAAAAAAACCTTAACGCCTCCTGTCTCTCAGCTTCATTTACAATTATAGCTTATCTCTCTTCTCCATTTAATTTCTAAACTAATTGAATGTGTTGTCTGTAATCACTGTCTGGATTTCCTTTCCTCCTCCTCAACCACCTGAGAACCCTGGACTTTCTCCAGTTGAGCTTCTGCACCCTGCACTCCACTGAAACCACTTAACTAAAGTCTCTGTTAAGAGTTTCATAGCTAAATCTCCAAAGCAGCACTCCACATTCATCCTCCTTCTTCTGCTTCATTCTTCATGCTCTTCTCCTTGAAATCTTGTCTTGTGTGATGCTGGCCTTTCCTGATTCTCCTCCTACTTCTCTAGATACTTCTTCAGCTTTCTGGGGTTCAATAGGACTTTTCATCTTACCCTTCTTTTCTTCTACACCTTATTCCTAGGTAATCTCTGTGGGCAGTGGGTGAAGTTTTCCCTTGGAGAGGCTAGCTCCCCCTCCTGCCTCTTCCACCTCTGCCTTGCCTACACTTTTCCACAGGCTGTCCCCATCCACACCCCATCCCCCAATCAACCCCTTCCCACATGCCACATATGTCTCTCCTCGCCTCTTCCCCTACTACACTTCTCCTTCCCATCCCCGATCAGCCCCTTTGCTGCCATTCATTGCATCCCTCTTTTCCCCATCTCTCTTCTATAACCCTTCCCTTCAGGCCCACACCACTTGTCCTCTCTGCACCTTCCCGAAGTCAAGCTTATTTATTATGTGCACTGAACCCCAGATTTAGCCTCCCATAGTCTTTTATACCTGCTTCCCAGGGTAATCTCATCCACTAACACAACTTCAACTACCACCTCTATGCTGACAGTAAACAGATATGCCTCTCTACTCCAGGCCTGTCTCCTTTTGTCCAAGCTAAAGCCTCAGCTTGTCTCTGATGTCTTCTCATGGATGTCCGGCTCTCAGCATGAGCATCTTCCCCTCAGGCCCTCAGTGCTACCTCTTTTCTTGATCACTCTGAAAAGCATCAGCATCCTGCCTGTCAGACAGGCCCTTCACCAAGCTAGTCAGCTTTGACTTGGATCTCTCTCTAGGTTCTGATATTCAAGGTATGTCAACACAGCAATAAAATACCCACAGCTGGCCCATATTAGCTGACATGAGCTCGGTGGCCAGGGCTTAAGGGCTGTAAAATGGGCCTAGAATAGATGTTCAGCCTTGGCCTAGAGCCCAAACTGTGGGACCACCAGTTTGAGCCCAAACATCTACACTGCAATTTTTTATAGTATCCCTCTCTCTCCCCAGCCAGAGTCCCAGTTGATATGGACCCGCCAGGGGTGTCTTGTTGTGTGTAGACATACCTTCACGCTTTGTCTAAATCTTGCAAATGCTTTCTGCTTACTATCGATAAGATATAGCCTTTTCTGTCCATCCACACAGCTAAAACTCTCATTCAGGCTCTCGTCATCTTGTGTTTCAATTCAGCAATGGCCTTCTCTCTGCTGCTGACAAATGCAATCTTACCCCACTCACACACATTCAGAATGCTGCTGCAAAGATCTTTTTCCTAACGTATCACTTTGACCCTATCACCCCCTTCACTGGCTCACCCTTCTCTTTTGCTTCAAACCGAAATGACTTTCAGGGCTTTTCGCCAGCGTTTCCCCATCCTACGTATCATCTCTCACTAGCTATCAAGATGTTGTCTCCCACTCAGGACGGTCCCCTGATGTCAGTCTCCATCACCCATTTGTTAAATTCAAGGAAGCATGTTTCTGTGTTCTCTCATGCTGCAGCTTATGGCTGAGAGCAGCTTCCATAAACACCTGGAAAATGAACTCATTTTTCTCCTTTCAGTCTCTCCTCAAAACTCTCCTATGACAACCACAAAAAATTTGACAGAGATTAGGCTGCTGGTGTGCGGTAACGACAGCCTGTCATGCTGATGTAGCCTCTTCGTTTTCTCATATTCCCCTGCCTACCTGTCTGGATCCATCTGTGGTCTGTTGTCTTATGCTTAAGAGTGGAAGTTTTTTAGGGCAGGGACTGCCTTTTTGTTCTGTGTTGTAAAGCACCCAGCATAATGGGTCCTGTCATTCTTCAGATAATAAATGATAACAATCATTAACAGTTTCATTACAGTAGCATGTGGAGGCCCCAAATGAGTTCTGCACCCTATTGTGCTGTACAAACACCTGAGAAAAAGCCTGCCCTAAGATCTTTGGAGAAGATTTTTAAAGGTCTTTCAGGCTGTGCTTTGCTCAGCGTTACAGTGCCTAATGGTTTTAGGGTCCTAAATTCATTTTCAAAAGTTATTTAGGAGACTAAATTCTACTTAAAGGCAATGGAATTTAGGCTGCTAAATTTTGTTTGAAGTAGACATCCTGGATGAAATGCTCCACTAGATTTACTATTATTGCATATTATTCCTGTGTATTGAACCCAATCCTGCAACTATTACTCCCATGAGTAATTTGTGAACAGTCACGTTAATATTGATGGAACTGTGAATAATGATGACACATTTGACAAACAGTTGCATGTTCAGGACCATATTAAATAACTTGGGATCTAAAATAATTTATTTTGTTTTTTTTTCTAGAAACAATTACCTTGGTTTATGGGTTACATTTTTTTCCCTACTTGAGTTTCCTCTTTTAGATTAGTTTCATAGATTTGTTTCACTTTTTTAATCAGCAGCCAGAAAAGCTTGTTCAAACTAGTGCTGCACAGCAACATATTAAATGAAGAATTTTAATTTGTTTGTTTTTAAAAAAAACAGTAATAGTAACTTGCAAGGCTTGTCTTTGAATTGTATAATAGGGACAAAGTTTAAAGTAATCATCCTAATGGTGCATATATTAAAGATGATTAATACTAGTCTATGTTGTCTAGAAAGGATCCGCTATTGATTTATTTTATATGGTGATGCACTGAATAATAAAATAGCTATAAGGTACAAATTATGGCTCCAGAGATAATGTGGGATACAAGCAGGTGTGACAAGAAGTGAACTGTTAAAAGCTATAGAATGCTATGAAAAATCAGTGTTACAGTTTGGGAAGTGCGAGAATGTTTTTATATTGCATTTTATGCTGCTATGAACTTCCAGCTATGAACTCATTGTGGCCCACAGTCAGAATCTGTAACTGCCATGTCGATGTAGATATGAGCAAAAAATGCTAAGTTATTTGCAAATATTGGGCTTGAAATTCAGATGAATTAGTTTCATTCATGCATGTGTGTTTGTTGTCTGTGAACATTTTAAAAATTGATTTTTACTGGCAAAATGTGTCCCACAAAATGAATTTCTAAGCCTTATGCCCATAACCCTAAAATGAGAAAGACATGTAGGGAAAGTGGGCATGGTGTTTTGCTGGAAATCAAAATAATTGGATACATCTATTCTTCTAATGTTTACTTTAATTTCATAGCAGTAATCCAACATTTCAACTAAATGTATACTCTTTCTGACCAGTTTCCCCCATGGCACCTGAACTTTGCCAGGTGTTTTCCAACAGAGAAGCTTTGCTCACTTCAGTAACATGAAAGATTGTATATACACTGGAATTTAAGTTTAGAATATTTTAGGAATTTTGGAATCATAGAATAAGGCTGGAGTCTTATTGCAACTGGAATTGAGGGTCAATCTCTTTGGGGGAGCAGCTTGGAGAGGGATAAAAATGGCAGAAAGTGAAAGAATGCAGTAGCATCTGCTGCCACAGTTATATTTTAATGCTTCTTTGATTTCAGTTGTAAATCCTTCTTTTTAATGTGAGATATCTTTTCCCTTGACCTACATGCATGTTTCTCCTAGATTTTAGTTTCCTGTGTCATTTTAGAACAAATTTCCTCAGGTTCTGGAGGCCTGTTGTTGATTTGAACTGTTGTATATTGTTTAATACTGTAGATTTCCTGATTAAAAAGTCACCTAGGACAAACAGATATTTTACTGGTATCAAATGTATTTGCTGAGTCCATCCAGATGGATTTTGCTCTGTGTCTAGTTACATTATTTATTTATTTACTTACTTTATTTCCTATTTCAATGTGTTGAATATTAAGAGACTCTGGGACATCTATTAGCTAGTGCTAGACTTATTTTAGGATCCTTTCTGGGGTTTTTTGTTATCTCCAACAGTGCAAATTAGGCAGACCTCAACTTGTCACAACAATGATTAATTTTAGAAATAGACTTGTATCTTTCATTCTGTGCTTTACTTGTCAAACAAACTGTACAAAAACTATTCGAGGATCTTTGATGTCTTTAAACAGGAAATTTCATTTTCAGGCCAGTTGTAGATGTCTGGAAAATGTAAAGTCTTTTTCTCAGAATTCAGTGATGAATTAAAAGGATGAATCTTTCTTAGTAGCTATATATAACCAGCAGCTACAATCAACAACAATCTGTAAGGTAAGACCTTTGAGGTTTCCTTTCATCATGAAACTGTTATGTATGTTATGTCAGATCATTACACAATCCCAATGATCACAGCAAACCTGTGCGACTGATCAGAGTTCTGTACGTTCCTGGACTTTTTAGAACTCACATTACTTCCAAGAATAGCAACAGACAATTCTTTTTCATGTGATATACAAATTTGGGAATAGCTCCCCGGAGGTGGTTGGGGTTTGGAGCTGTGCAGGCAAGACTGGGCGAGAAGGTGGAAGGGGCAAAGTGGGAGGGGGTCTAGGATGGAAGGGGCAAGGCAAGGGGCTAGCCTTCTCAAAGGAGAGTGCATGTACCACCTCTGGATTTCAGGATTTGATTTTGTCCCAATGTAGAGTGAAACCAAGACCTTTAAAAAAAGTTTTGGGAAAATGAGAGAGATGACCTAGGGGTTAGCACACTAGCTGCAAATTTTGTCAAAATCAATACATTTCTGCTAAATGTTTGTTTTGACAAAATGGCATTTTCTGAAGGCAGGAAATTGGCAAAATGTTTTCGATCAGCTGCAGTAGGAAAATATTATTATCCTCATTTTACAGATAGGGAAAACAGGCACAGAGAGATTGCCTGACTTGTCCAATGTCACACAGGAAGTCTGTAGAAGAGCCAGGAATTGAAGCCAGATCTCAAGTCCTAGTTTAGTGCCTTAAACACAAGTCCATCCTTTATCTGCATGAAGTGAATACAGTGGGGGAGCAAACATCAGTGAAGGAACTTCATTTAAAAATATGAATGAATATTTGTAGAAAATAGTTTCCAATATTTTTATCAATTTTGCTTGCTATAAAAAGAACGGTCTGGAGATCAGTGTTTATTGCAAGAACATATAGTTAGTAAATTGATTGCAAATATATTGCTGTTCAGTATGGTGTTTATCATGCTTTCTTCATCAGTACATTATTATAATTTCCCAATTAGAAGATGGTCTGACTTTAAATTATTTGTGGGGTTCCTACTTGCCCGCATATCTGAGCTGCCAGAAGAACAGGTGAATCCTAGAGAATTCTTTTGTGGCCTGCAGCATGTGAAACTGTGATTTTTATTGGCTGCCTCTGAACACTGTTGCTGAGCAGATCACTCTGAAAGAAGTGAAATCTCCACACATGCTCTAAGCTGCAATTTACGATGGGCAGGAATCTGATGAGAATGTCTTCTTCCCGAGAGCCTAGAATTAGCTATATGGCTGCAAGACTTACTGGCTATATGATAAGCCTACCTCAAATATTTCTAGGCAAGAAATGGTGACAAATATTTTATTAGAGAAATCTAATGAAATTCTGTAATGAGAAAAATGTTACAATCGCTAGAGAAAGAGTTTAATCAGCTCCACTATCTTCCAAGTATTAATTAATAATGACAACTTTACCGTGCACTATCACGTTTATTTCCTTTTAAATTAAAATCAGCTGCACATTACCAGTACTTCTCAAATTTCAAGACTGTCTTTTAGGATATAGAAGCCTGAGAGTTATAAATGTCAGTCTCAAAAAATTCTTATTTCAGAGCTAATTGCTTTTGATAAATTAAATTGCAGTACTTATGTTTTATAGGACAGAACAGATTCATTATCTTTTATAATACTATTTTACATGGCATTTCCTTCCAACTATTATTGGATGTGCGTCACCTTGATTTTCACCTGCATTGGTTTTATTGACTTTCAGAAATATTTAAACTTTCATTTAATATCCTGGTATAAAGCACAAGAAAACAGTACTCCCCACGTGTTGCCTATAGAGTACAAGGCACATGTATAACTATCAATTTTTTCATGTGGCCATTAACAATTTGTGACTTGATCACAAGTCTCATAAATGTGGTATATTTCTTAAAGGTCTCACTCTTGGCCTCATGTTATTATGGGAGAATCTTAGCTTTTATTTTTTTAAAAAAAGTATGTGTTTAGACCTTTTGGTTATGGAGGAAAGTTTGAGAATGTGAACCATAGAAGCTCAAAATCCAGAAGGCAAAAATAAAAAAGAACTAACGTTTCTTATTTTTTAATGGTCAGACTCATGATTTTTGGAGGTTTGGGGTTTGACAGTAGAGACAAACTCCACAGTACCTTTTTCATTGTTCTATAGTACTTGTTTATAATTATTAAAGGAAATACCTTGAAGACTGAGCTATCTATCTAGTTAGTTATCTAATGCAACTTGCAAGATTTTAAGGGCCACTACTTGTTCAGTACCCACCCTATTCTACAATGTTGTATGTCCCTAAAAGTTCAAAGACTATTAAGAGGCCTATTATTTGTGATAAGTTTTGATGACATATTTGCCAAATTAATGCAGGGCCCAAATTCATCTCTGGTATAACTTCAGTATCTTTCGGGGAATCACGTAAAGAAGGGATGAATTTGGCCCTTTGTGTCACAGAAAGGCAAAAGACTATCTGCAAAACACCACAACTCATTCAATCTGGAAGAGGAGGGAGGAAAGAGGAGCATGAGTAGCAGAAATTTCCCTTCTAACCCAAACAATAACAGGTCTTGACACTGTATCTTGAATTTGCAGACAGCCATTTAGGGATGTAGAACTTCTCTGAACTGATAGTTCTTCCTGTTCCTCTCACCGGCTGGTGATCTACTTCAAGAAGTGACACTGATACACTTGAGGCTTACACTGCAGCTG
The DNA here is from genome assembly GCA_007922175.1 of Pelusios castaneus. Lineage (NCBI taxonomy): Eukaryota > Metazoa > Chordata > Testudines > Pelomedusidae > Pelusios > Pelusios castaneus. The sequence continues at coordinate 2,619,824 of ML685784.1, forward strand.
TGATTCTTGATCTCTGGTTAATGCAAACTGAATCTTCTGAGTGCTGTCAACTCCATCAACTGTCCCGCCGGTGCATTGCATTCCACTCCAATGGGCAAAACATACTGTTATTTATTATTTCTTGCTTAACCACCAACTTCTTTAACAGCCTACAGCTGTGTTATTGTTAGAAGAGGAAGCCTCCTAACTTACTGCTGCTTCAACTGAGTAAAAAGTGCCATAGCTAAACCATGACAGTAATGCTGCTGTACAAAGTTGCTTATGTGAGTCCAGTTGACATTACATGTCAAGAAGTGAGTGATGAGAATTCTCAAGCGAGCAGGTGGTATTTACACAGGCATATGGTGTGGCAAACTGAGCGCTCTCTGTTCCCTGTGGATCCTGCGCTTCAGGTTGTAGCAGTCAGCTGAGGCACAGTCTCCCCTTCTCCAAACCCCCAGTGTTATGGATCCCTAGTTCCTCCTGCCCTGGGGCTGGGCTCTCTGCCCTACAGGTCGCCTAAGGCCCGTCTGGGCAAGCTTGTCCTGATTGCGTGTACCTCCTAGGTGCTGGTAGTAACAGCTACTGGTCAGCTCCGTCTAACTCAGTCTCTTTTGCTCTTCCTCGCTCAATTCTGCTCCTACCTCCACCTCCAAACTCACACCCAAACTCTCTCGCCATCTGGCTGCAACAGGGGCTTTTTTAACTGTTACTCTTAATTGGAGTCAGTTGCTCCAACTGACTCCAGGCTCCTTAATTGGAATCAGGGCCTTGATTGGCTCAAAGCAGCCCTACCCTAGCTATAACAGGGTCTTGCTGAGCCTGGGGCAAATATACCTGCCCTCCACCACTGTCCTGTAGCCATCAGGCTTGGCTCTGTCACATATCCGCCCACCCCCCATCACAATCCCAAGCCATTGGGCAACTTGGGACGTCATGCAGTGCACCGGGACAGTCCATCTGCATTGCCGTAGTGACTTCCAGCTCAGTGGTGTATGTTGAACCGTAAGGGTTGGAGGGACAAAAACCACCTGGTTACCTCTGCATTCTTTTCCTTGTTTCGTTGCGTCCACTGCAACGGGGCATGATTAGTTGCCAGGGTAAAATGCCGTCCCAGCAGATGATATCGGAGGGCCTCCATGGCCCATTTGTTGGTCAGACATTTTCTTTCAACCACTGCGTATTTCTGTTCTCGTGGAAGGAGCTTATGACTGAGGTATATAATCGGGTGTTCCTCATACTCCACCACCTGTGAGAGGATAGCACCCAAGTCCACCTCAGATGCAGCAGTCTGCAATATGAGCTCCTTAGTAAAGTCTGGGGCGAGGAGTATAGGATCCTGGCAAAGGGTCGTTCATAGATCTGGGAAGGCTTTTTGGGCTGCATCTGACCATCGTACCATTTTGGGGCCTCAGGCCTTTATCAGGTCTGTCAGGAGGCTGGCTGTCAGCACTGCCCTTTGGTGCTTCTCTGGCACTAGGAGTTGTTGTACCTCTTCTCTTCTGCAACAAGGTACAGTAGGTCTCCCTTCACTATGAAATACGGTCCTGGTCTCCGGGTTTTTGGCGTCCGGTGAGGTGGTCCGGTGATCTAGCGAGGCCTTTGTTGAGGTGGAGGGGACTTAGGCTTCATATTTGAGGAGATCGAGGCCCTGGGTCTGACCTTAGTTGCCCCAGGGGAGGCTGCCTCTGCCAGCAGGCCTCGATCTGGGCGGCAATCTGCTTTTGCCGCCCCCTCCCTTGCTCCAGCCCCAGCCCCAGCCCTCTGTCCCTACCCTCATCTCGGGGACGCCCCTGGGTTGCTCCACCTGCCTGGCTGCGCTCAGCATCCCATCTACGGGCACCGGGCCTCCCGAAAAGGGGAAAAGGGAGGAGTGAGTAGAGACAGCAGGTGGACTTCTGAGATGGAGTCCAAATGTGGATTGGGAGGTTGGCCTTGAGCTAATCTCCAGACTCCCAAGTGGAGGCACCAGTTTGTTGGTGAGTGATGTGCCCTGTGACAGGCTCCATATTTCTTTCTAGTGAATTCTACTCAGAAACTTGATTTATACACACCTAGATCTAGCTAAGAATTTATCTAAGAAGGAAATAGAAGCTGAATGAGAAATTTTAAATCCTAGATAAATATAACGGATCAAGCAGGGATGCCAGAGGAGGGTTGTAGGGTCAGATGGGAAGTGGGTCTCTGGCCCTGGGGGTATCAGAGTAGAGGACTCCAGGGAAGTTTTGAGGGGTCAGATGGAGAGCTGGGCCTTTGCCATGAACTCATAAGGAATCGGAGAGGGATGATGGCACCCTGAAGTTTTGTCTGGGGCAGCAGATTGGCTTGAGGGACCTCTGTCTGTACCTGTTGTGTACTCCCTTTTCTAAATCTTCCAACAAATATGCCTGATCAAGAAAAACATTAGTGGGCCTGTTTACTGCATGCATTCACAAGAGCAGAAAAGAACAAGGAGTCACTTTGTGCCCAGTGTATTAAACAGGCACAATCACAGACCCTATGCAAGACAAAGGGCACAGAATGAGGGATAGGCCCATGGTCTTTCTCCCTTTACCCATGGCATGCAATCTGCTGCAGCTGTTATATACTGGGAAGCCAAGTTGTATTTCATCCTGAGCTCTCCATGGGACTGTACAGCTGTGAAACACCCCCATTGGAAGCCATGTTGCTCTACAGGTAATGTGTGAGGGATTTTTATTTGTATTTCATAAAAGGTATTCAGTTAATGGATGACTTGGTCTTTATAAATCCACCTATTGTTCCTGGTTCCATTTCTGACAAGGGGTGAAACTCTGACCCATTGAGAAACTTGCAGCTGGCATCAGTGAGGCCAGGCTGTTAGCTGAGAGGTTAAATAACTTCCTTTTATCATTTGCTTCCCTACATTATAAGTTATAGAAGTGAAACACACTTCAGGATGGGAAGTACTGGTGAGGATCATGCCTCTCTCCTTAATTTTAAATCAGTGCTTCAGTTGCTTCCCTTCAGTCTTCTACTATTTCCTGTTGTGTATGTTTATTTTCAAAGTAATTCAGTGGTTCAGAAAGATGGATGGCTTGTTCTTTAGAATCCCAGGATGTGTCATCCCAATAAGCTGATTTAGATATTATTTTACAAATATTATCTTATTTAGCCTTTCACAGTATTTATTTCTGTTGTTACTTGAAATTGTTTCTTGTTGCTCAGTAGAAAGAAGTCCAGATGTAGGAACTCCCATATTTTTAGGGGAGACCAAATCTATCTCTGGATCTAACCTTTTGGCTCTGCTGTTCAAAGGAATAATAGAATTTGCTTTGTAAAAATAACAAAATGACCTTTGCTTCACATATATTTTATTTTTTCAGGTATATATTTGTTTTAATGAACAAAGTGTAGCGAAACATCTTAGTATGGTCTGGCACTAGATAAACCCTTATTTGCATCAGAGTAGCAAGGGTATAGAATCTAGTCCATTGAAAGAGTGATGTGTAACCCTGTTTGATGTTTGCTTTTTGCTCAATTAAGTGCCTGTTGGTTACTGAGCGACCAGGACTGGATGATGTGAATGAATGTGCGCAGAACTCCAGATGGGAGACTTGGGGAGCTGTCGAGGAAGGAATGGAATTTAGCACTGTTAAAGGTTAACTGCATGGGGGAAGGTTAAACAAGGAAAGTGATGACTTCACATTTCAGTATGTTTGCTAAGACAAGGGAGAACAAACTCTTTGTAAGCACCAAAATAAGTCCTGAATATATGGTCACTATTTTGTTTAGTCCTGGGAGTGCTGTGAATATGAGATACCCATAAACAGATGTGATGAAAACTAAGGCCTTTCCATTTATGTTTAAAGCTGCTGCCCTGAAAGTGTCCAAAAATAACAATGAGAAAAAAATGTCAGGAGTACAATGTGACATTGACATCATTTTCCAAAGTGACTTGAGCCCTCACTGATTCTTCAAAGGTTAGCATGCACTCAACTTTGCTATGAAAGCAATTGAATTGATGGACATCAGCGGAATTACTCATGGCAATAAAGTTAAGCATCAACCTAAATCTCTGCAGAATTGGGGCTTTAAGCATGTAGGAGTTCAGTCGCTTTAACTTGTTTGAAAATTTTACCCAGTGCCTTTAGTCTGGGCAGAATTGGTCAGTGGTGCCGTAGCTCGGCAAAACTTTTTGGACATTATTTTTATTTGCCAAATGTATAGATTCAGTTTGACCAACATATTTTGCAAATTTGTCAATTTTTGCACATTGTTTTAGCCAAAATGAAAAAAATGAGAGCTTATAAAATCAGTTTCTTTGTATTCGAGTATTTATACAAAGTAGAACAGCCTGATGAGAAGAGAGAACACCAGCTCTGAATTCTATAGGTTCCTGGTTAAGGCACTTAGCTCGAATGGAAGACACTCTCAATCCAGCCCCTGCTTCAGAACAGGGATTCAAACCTGAGTCTCCTGCATCTTGGATAAGGGCATTAACCGTCAGGCTAAACATTATGCCACCACCCTTTCTTTCCACTAAGTTTTTCTAATGCCAGCCCTTCGTTTCCTGTGCTTTTAAGAAAAAATGCACACAATGAAACATTTTTTTCAACCTAAAATGAATTGTTCCCAACTTTTTTTGATTCACCAAATAGCTTGAAAAAAATTGGTTTTGGTTCAGTTAGTTGGTTTTGTTAGTGCGTTTTTTGTGTCTTCCCATGTCCCAACTGGTGATGAACTGAAAAAATCAGTTCTTCACACTGTGTAAGCGGTAGTTCAAGAGTAGAATGCAAGCCCAACATAGTTCTCTGCTGAATCCACCTCCTGGCTTTCATATTAACAGTAATTAAGTTCCTATCATTTCCAACTGGAAAGAGAATATTTGGAATGTAATGGCCTACATTACTTTGCAGCTAGCAATCGAAGCAAGGTAGCTGAGAATGGAAGGTGCTGCATGTGAAGATCTTTCTTGTAAAATAGTTTGTTTGAATAAAAAAGTTGGGGTGTTTGCTCCTGTTTTTGCTGGTTTGTTAGGAATAAAACCCCAACAACTGTGAGGAAAAATCTTTACAGAACTGCTGACAGGATTTAATTTCTAGTAACTGGAGAAAAAGAACTGGTCAAACCCAGCATAAATGATCAATTATTTCTAATTAGTGCTTAGAGGCTCTATTCAAAACCAGGGTTCTACTTTCAGCAGCAGCCGATTAACAAAACTAAAATGCAGCTTTCCTGGATACCAGTCCAGTCCCCTGTTTGCTACATCTAATATGTTAAAATATAACACCTTAAATTATAAGGAAAAAAGTGAGTCTGAGAAATTGCCCCCTTAAAGACCTATTGACTTATAGAGGTAATTTAGGTACAGGAATTTAGGTACAGGGAGAAAAAAACAGAATGGTTCTCTCTGGTATTGTGATCTCAGTTGTCTTATTTGCACCATGCTCCTAGAACAGCTATCGTTAAGCTTCATCTAGATTCTGGGCAAAATTTAGTGTGGCAACACAAAACTAGTTCCAAAGGGGAAGCTGTGTTAGTCTAGGTCAGCAAAACAAACAAGGAGTCCTGTGGCACTTTTAAAGACTAACAAATTTATTTTTCACATAAGCTTTCGTGGGAGAAAATCCCACTTCGTCAGATGCTTTGAAGATGGGGAATTTAAAGAATGGGAGGAAATTAAATGCAGGGAAGCGTATGACACAGGATTAGGCCAGGCTGTAACAGCAAATCGAAGCAGATAAGATTCAGACATTGGGGAACAGCATATAGAGAAAGGTGAGGTCAAGTCACCTATTGTAATGAGAAAAAAATCAATAGTTCCTGTTTAACCCTGAGGCAACAGAGTAAAATCTACATATAAATTCCAGTTCTGCAGTGTCTCTTTGAAACTGCGATTTGTTATTCATTTGTTTGAGCACTGCTATTAACAAGTAATCATAGAATCATAGGGCTGGAAGGGACCTCATGCGGTCATCTAGTCCAACCCCCTGCTAAAAGCAGGACTACCCCCACTAAATCATCCCAGCCAGGGATTTGTCTAACCAGACCTTAAATATCTCCAAAGACGGAGATTCTACCGCCTCCCTAGGTAACCCATTCCAATGCTTCACCACACTCCTAGTGAGAGAGTTTTTCCTAATACCCAACCTCAACCTCGCCAGCTGTAATTTGAAACCATTGCTCCTTGTTCTGTCCTCTGTTACCACCGAGAACAGGCTAGCTCCCTCCTCTTTTGAGCACCTCTTCAAGTAGTTGAAGGTTGCTATCAAATTCCCCCTTAGTCTTCTCTTCTGTAGACTAAATAAGCCTAGTTCCTTCAGTCTCTCCTTGTAAGTCATGTACCCCAGTCCTCTAATCATTTTCGTTGCCCTCCACTGAACTCTTTCTAATTTGTCCACATCCTTTCTGTAGTGGGGAGCCCAAAACTGGACACAGTATTCCAGATGCGGCCCGACCAGTGCCGAATAGAGGGGAATTATCACATCCCTCGATCTGCTGGCAATACTCCTACTGATGCAGCCCAATATCCCATTCGCCTTTTTGGCAACAAAGGCACACTGTTGGCTCATATCCAGCTTCCTGTCCACGATAACCCCCAGGTATTTTTCTACAGTGCTGCTCCTTAGCCGATCAGTCCCCAGCCTGTAGCAGTGCATGGGATTTTTCTGTCTTAACTGCAGGACTTTGCACTTGTCCTTGTTGAACCTCATGAGGTTTCTTTTGGCCCAGTGTTCCAATTTGTCTAAGTCTCCTTGGATCTTGTCCTTGCCCTCCAGCGTGTCTACCATTCCCCCCAGCTTGGTGTCATCCATGAACTTACTAGTACACAATCTATCCCATCATAGAGATCATTAATGAAAATGTTGAAAAGAACTGGCCCCGGGACCAACCCCTGGGGCACTCCACTCATTACTGGTTGTCAACTAGACATCAAGCCATTGATTCCTACCCACTGAGCCCGCTGATCTAGCCAGTTTTCTATCCACCTTCCAGTTCACTCATCCAACCCATACTTCCTTAACTTGCCGACAAGAATGCTGTGGGAAACCCTTTCAAAAGCCTAGCTAAAGTCGAAGTATACCACGTCAAAGGCTCTTCCTGCACCCACAAATCCAGTCATCTCATCATAGAAGGCAATCAGGTTGGTCAGGCCTGATTTGCCCTTGGTGAATCCATGCTGACTGTTCCTGATCACTCTATTTTCCTCCAAGTGTTTCAGAATGGATTCTTTGAGGACCTGCTCCATGATTTTCCCAGGGATTGAGGTGGGGCTGACCAGTCTGTAGTTCCCCGGATCCTCCTTTTTCTCTTTCTTGAAGTCGTCAATGTAGTGAGCAGGGAGACTGAAGTGTTTCTCTTTTGATTTTTGAATGTTGTGATTTCTGATGTCAGACTTGCATCCATTCATTCTTTTGCACAGAGACTGTCCTGTTTGGTCAATATATAAGGTGGAAGGGCATTTCTGGCACATGCTGGCATAAATCACAGTGGTGGATGAGCTGGTGAAAGAGCCCTTGATGGAGGTTTTCGGTATAGGGTAGTGTTTATGTGCCCATCACTAATTTGCACAGTAGTGTCCAGAAAGTGGATCTCCTGTGTGGAGTGTTGAAGGCTAAGTTTGATTGTGGAGTGGAAATTGTTGAAATCTCTGTGGAAATCTTCAAGGGCATCCTTACCATGGGCCCAGATGATGATGATGTCATCAGTGTGTAGTGCAAGTAGAGGAGACAGGATTGAGTGACTTCCGCCAGTCAGACATGAATGCTATGCATTTTAAAGTGACAAGACAGATGAGGTGATATCTTTTTATTGAACCAAGTTCTGTTGGTGGAAGATAAAATAACACTGCAAAATGTATTTTCATGATGACAAATAATTATTTCATATGCCTTCCTTGTCTGTCCAACTTGTTTCTTGTTAGGTTGGTGATGTATGATTGAAACAATTAATCTGTGAATTCACAAAACAGCCAGTATATTTGCTATGTTTAACCTACTCAAATATAGCTATATTCATAGACCATTACATCATTTGAGAAGAATAGATAACCCACTACTATGTGGCTGGATTTAAATAGATCTGACCTCAGAGCCATCATAGATAGGTTGCTTTCAGGGAATAAAGAAAATACTTTTGGAGTCTGAGTGATGCCAAGTTTATTTCAAATTCTTCTGCCAGTGGCGAGTTAGACATAATTGAGAGATTAGGAGTCATGAGGTTAATGAGGTCAGACCATCAGGGTTTGGTCTAGGCTTACTATAACATGCGTAAGACATCACGTCTTTTCCTGCCATGTGACATGCAGCTTGCATATGTTAGTAGCTATATCTTCCCAGTAGGGTCAGTTTGGAAATCTGAAACCATTTTTAATGAGCCTTCGTCTTGCTGCTTGACACCACTCGATGATATGACATGTCCTGACATGTGAAACCACTTAGGTGACCTTCCTTTTTAATTCCAAGCCTGTCTGTCAAGGAGCAAGATTTACAAATGGAATCGTACCTCTCCTGATTTTTTTTTTTTAAAAAGTCTATTAAAAAAGGTTATCAAAGAAGGTGCAAGTAGCTACCAGTGTTTTGAGAACTTATTTATTCGCTCATTTAATTATGTATTCAGGATCTATGTAAAATACTATATTCATGGAACTATATACATTAGTGAGAGGAAAGGCCTTCCTGTCCTTTTAGTCCATCAGTCTTTGTGTGCAAAATGGGCCAGTCCCACCTCTTTACCTCACAAGTGTTTTGTTAAGATAGATTAATGCTTGTGTAGCACTTGTATATTATAGTGATGATAACCATAACGAAACCCATGAGAGAATTAATAATTCTGTCTTAAGAGCACAGTTTGACTAGTGTGCAGTAAATAAGGCATGGAGCCACATGTTGAAAATGAAGATAAAACAAAATATTCAGTAGCTGATCACTGTGCACTGAGTAAGGTAGGGGCCTATGGAAAAAACAGTAAGTGATCATGTAATTAAAGACACTCTCTCGTAATTCATATACTCAAGGGGACCATAGTAAGGGTGAACAGGCAACCTTAGTTCTGATATTTCCTAACTTTGAGTGTCTGATTTTACAACCTTAATGATTTCTTTTAACACACTTTATGTAATAAAAGTATTCTGAATGCATAAGTCCCCCCCAAAACACATTCTTGTGTGTTTTGTATTTTTCTATGCTGGACTAGGCAGATTGACGGGGTGGCCACTTTTTAAGTGCCGGTCACTTTCTTTAGTGAAGGCAATAAATCAGTGGCTTAGAAAGATATTTTACAACCAATTTTAAGTCTTATTGTATACTGTCTGCGTAGATGAAACAGAATTTAATTATTTCGTTGTACTTCATTGACTCCTTATCTGTATTTCCATCTCATGAAATGCTTATTGGAACTTCTCTTTAATACTCTTGTGAACACAGTTAATTGCTTCCAAGAGGCCTATAAAGAAAATGGTCATTCAAGTTAGAGTCTGTGTATAAAATGATGCCTGAAACTTCGAAGCATTTCATTGGAATCTCAAACTAAGATGCAGAGGTTAAGCATTAACAGATTTCTTACTTGAATTTTACTCCAGGGGAAACTGTTCCTGAATCCCTGCCAATGCACATTGCTATAAAGTAAAAAATGAGCAACATGTGTGGTGATGACAGATCAACCTATGGGAATCCCAGCCCCTAACTTGTGACTCCAACCCTTGCCTTTCCTGGATGGTGTAAGAGTCACGAGCAACTAGTGCTATTAATGACGCCAAAATAACCGATGCCTCATTCATTTCCTTTCTTCATCAAACATGCATTGATTTAACCAACACTGAAGAAACCTCCTGTGGTTACATTGGTTCTAACCAGCTACCTCCAAACTTCAAATCTTTCATTCCTGAGCAATCTCAGACAGAAGACCAATGCCAATTACAAGCAGTTATAATTGAAGCTAATATCCTAGACCAGGCAAACAGATTCAGGTCACTTTATGGGGCAGAAACTTTTTAATGGAACTGATAATGTCTTGGAGACAAAGGCAGACACTTCAGCCTTTTCTGCACCAGAAAAATAAGTTGACTTAACATTGGTTGACTTACAGCCGCCGTAATAAGACCACACTGCCTTCCTTGGGTCAGTGGAGTGTGTCCTCGCCAGGAGTACTTCCACCAACCTAACAGGGGCAAACTGGGTAGCTGAGAGTCTGCTTTCCTCGTGGCTCCCCCTCTCTTTGCACAGGAGCCAGACCTGAGCTTTTTCCTTTCTCATTCCCTACTGGGAGCCAGCCCTGTGCTTCTTTCCCCTGTCAAGTGGGGTCCAGCCAGGGCCATCCTTAAGGGGTGGGGCCTGAGGCCAATCAGCCTGTGGGGGCTGTGTGGGCTGGCCTAGAAAGGCTGGGCCCCATGCACCTGCCCCTACCCTGAGCTGGCTGCTCCGCCCTGTGGGTGGTGAGGGCTGGCCTAGAGGCCAGGCAAACCACTCCTGCCTCGCCTTGCTGCCTTTGACTTGCTGCCAAAGGCAGTGGGATGGGAGGGAACAGCCAGGGCAAAGTGTGGCAGTGGGTGGACAGTGGCATGGGCCCCATGCTGTCCTGCTGGAAGCGTGGAAGCATGGGGCCTGTATAACTATGGGGCTCAGGGCGATTGCCCCACTCACCCTCCCCCAAAGGACAGCCCTGGATCCAGCTGCTCTGGCTTTTCAACCCCACCTCCACCTGCTCCTGGGTGGCTTCTCCCCTTTCTGTACCCTGCTCGGAGCCGGAGAAGCTGCCCAGGGTTTCTCCATTCCCTGCTCTCTGCCAGGATCTAGGCAGCCATGGCTGAGCTGTAAAATTGACAAGACTGCCCCAGCTCCCTGAGGAGAGTGGGTGGAGAAGTGCTGGGGTTCTTGCCCCACTCCCAGGTGGGAGTGGAGACCATAGGAAGTCTTAAGTATGTGGCAAGGTGGGTAAGTTCCCCAGGCCCTGCACTGGGGGAGAAATCCTGTGCTGGGGGAGGGTGGATTCCAGCAGCTGCATGTTCCACATGTGGGCTAGCAAGGGCAGGATCAGCCAGGTGATGCAGCTGCATGGGCAGCAATGGGAGTGCGCAGGATGGAGGCAGCGAACCCAGGGGGTGGGGGGAATGACTGGCGAGGCAGCGGCCAAGCGGAGGGGGGCATAGAGGGGAGGTGGCAGGGGCTGGTGATGCAGCTGCACTGTTAGTGAATGGGGGGGGGGGCTGCAGTGAGGCAGCGGGAGGGCCAGTGACAGGACCAGGAGAAGGCAGCGGTGGACAAAAATCAAGAACAAAGTGAGTGAGATAATATCTTTTATTGGACCAACTTCTGTTGATGAGAGACAAGCTTTTATCTAATACTTTCCCTTGTCTCTCTAATGAACTCAAGTGTCAGTAGACATACAGCTCTATCTATCTGTCACCATGTCCACCACACCATGTCCACCACAAGAACCCAGTGCTTAGGTGTGGTCCGCTCAAGGAAGAACAACAGGTGGATAAAGTTGAATTCAATCAAGATAGAGGTGATGCTGGTAGGCAGAGGAAAGCACTGTCAAGTGTCTGTGTCCATGGTGCAGTTGTCTTTGAAGGTGCACACCGAGGCTATGTCTACACTTGTAATGTTAAGTCGACTCTGTTAAGTCAACGCAACAAGGTCGATTTTAAGTCGACCTTCTAAAGTCAACTTAACAGAGTGGCTACACTTTAAGTCGACTTTGTTAAGTCGACAACAGTAGACATAGCCATCCACACTGACTTTAAGTCAACTTAATAAGGTCGACTTAGCGCTATTCCCCGTCCACACTGGCTTAAGTTGACATTCAGAGGTGGTATTAAGTTGATTTAAGCTGTTATTAAGTCGACTTAAGGAAGCACTTAAGTCGACTTAATAAAATCCCAGTGTGGAGGCGGCTTTGTGTAGGTCGACTTAAGCGTCCATAAGTCAACCTAAGTTGCCAGTGTATCATAGAATCATAGAACAATAGGGTTGGAAGGGACCTCATGAGGTCATCTAGTCCAACCCCGTGCTAAAAAGCAGGCCCACTCCCACTAAATCACCCCAGCCAGGGTTTTGTCTAACCAGGCTTTAAAAACCTCAAAGATGGAGATTCTACCACCTCCCTAGATAGCCCATTCCAATGCTTCACCACCCTCCTAGTGAGAAAGTTTTTCTTAATATCCAACCTTGACCTCCCAAGCTGTAATTTGAAACCATTGTTCCTTGTTCTGTCCTCTGTTACCATCGAGAACAGCCTAGCTCCTTCCTCTTTGGAGCACCCCTTCAAGTAGTTGAAGGTTGCTACCAAATCTCCCCTCAGTCTTCTCTTCGGTAGACTAAATAAGCCTAGTTCCTTCAGTATCTCCTCACAAGTCATGTGCCCCAGCCCCCTAATCATTTTTGCTGCCCTCCGCTGGACTCTTTCTGATTTGTCCACATCCTATCTGTAGTGGGGAGCCCAAAACTGGACACAGTATTCCAGATGCGGCCTGACCAGTGTCGAATAGAGGGGAATTATCACATCCCTCGATCTGCTGGCAATACTCCTACTGATGCAGCCTAATATGCCATTGGCCTTTTTGGCAACGTGGGCACACTGTTGGCTCATATTCATCTTCCCGTCCACCATAACCCCCAGGTCCTTTTCTACAGCGCTGCTACTTAGCCGATCGGTCCCCAGCCTGTAGCAGTGCATTTGATTTTTTCGTCCTATGTGCAGGACTTTGCACTTGTCTTTGTTGAACCTCATGAGGTTTCTTTCGGCCCAGTGTTCCAAATTGTCCAAGTCTCCCTGGATCCTGTCCCTGCCTTCCAGAGTATCTACCATTCCCCCCAACTTAGTGTCATCTGCGAACTTACTAAGCGTGCAGTCTATTCCATCATCAAGATCATTAATGAAGATGTTGAATAGAACTGGCCCCAGTGGGTGTAGACGCACCCCAAGTGCTGTTCCCTTCAGTGTGCTGTTTAGGCGTGCGCTTGTATTCCCCATTCTCTAAGCTCTCATATAGCAGCATCTACAAGTAATGCTTTCAACCATCACAACTTGTTTAAGATGCTATCCCAACGTGGTGGCTGATGACTTGGTCTCGATTTTACATGCCTCTGTCACCCTCGTCTGGATTTCAACAATGTGATACAGCAGGGAATAAAATGATGAGCCCATGGGCAGCTCCAACTAGTACAGAACACTGGAGCTCATCTCCTTTGAAACAGATTATTGTGAGCACATCAAAACTGTCTTCTGCTCTTTATAGTGGCTTCTTATCGTTACTGTGTCAAGTTCCATGCCTTTAAGGTGCTCAGAGGTCTGGTGCCAACCCATAAAAGAGGTCTTCATTCCAGAGCTCTAGGCAACGGCTGACAACTCCATTCCTCTGACCAAATGGAAACTTGTCTGCAGGGGAGAGCTTTTAGGGGGAGCGGCCCAAGACTGAGACTCAAATGCCAATAAGATCTAAGGACAATCGCAGACATCCCTGCTTTTTACTCCAAGTGCAAAGGACGCTTCTTTGACCTGCATTCTTAAACAGAAAGACTACCTTTTCAAAGAAGCCAAACAAAATGATCAGTGCAATAGTTTGATTAATGGCAGTGAGATGCTTCCAGTTAACACCATTGTGCAGTTGAGAGCAGAATTCCACCCATTTAATAGAGATTTAACCCACTTAAAAAACCATGAAAAGCTTGTATGCCTCCCTGCTAGCAAAGGCATCCGTTGTGCAGCAGGCAGAGGACAGTTTCCTCCTTAGTAATAGGGACAATGAAATTAGATCCAGGGTCACTATAATGGTATGTGCTCCTGCTTTGTCAGAGGTACCACTAAAGCTTGTGAATTGGAACATGGGGTTCTGGCTTATTTGGCAATGGCAGAGATTTCAGAAGTGCTAGCACCAGCTGCAGCCTGTCCTTTCTCTCCCTTCCCAGACTGAGTTTACACAGGATTACTAGGACATAGATAGACCCATATCCACGCTGATACAGCATCAGATCCTCAATTGGTGGAGCTTTTTCTACATTAGTTATACCATTGGTAAAAAAACACTATAAGTAATAGCGCTTGCACTCGTCCACACCGCACTCATTTTATCATGAAAGAGTATCCACACTTAGCTTTGTATTATTGCCAATGAGAGCAGTGCCTTGTGGGCAGCTATCCCAATGTGCAATGTGCCAGCTTCTGCCACTAGGAATTCTGGGATGGGGGAGAGGAGTGCAGAGCAACTTGGATGCTGGCTGAATGTCCCATGAGGCAATGCATTTCCCTGCTGTCATTCAGTGTGTTGCTTGTAACAGCTCAGGCCCTTTCCCCCAATGTTTCCCTGACGTTTACTAAGAGCCCACTATCTGAATCTGAAAAGATGGATCCTGTGCTACTCTCTGTTGTTGCTTTCAGCATTCTGAACACCTCGTGGTTTGTTGCTCAGTAGATTGTGAGTTCTGAATTGGAACAGGAATCCAAGGAGCCTGACCTGCTGAATGACATGCAGATAAACACCACCGCATTACTGTTTTCATTCATGGAACATCTGCACACAGAAGACCACCACTTCTCTGAGTCTGGGACAAGCACTAAGTGGTGAGATCACATTGTTATGCAGGTCTAAGATGATGAGCGGTGGCTACAGAACTTTTGAATGCACAGATCCACCTTCTTGGAACTCTGCATGGAGCTAGCCCCTGCCTTTCAGCACAAGGACACAAGAATAAGAGCTGCCATCTCAGTGGAGAAGTGCATGGCAATTGCTGTGTGGAAGCTGGCAACTCCAGCCTGCTACCAGGCAGTTGCTAATTAGTTTGGAGTCATCAAGTCCACCACTGAACTGCATTATCACAAGTGTGTTGGTCCATTACCCACATTCCGCTGTGAAGGACTGTGACTCTGGGCAATGTGCGTGAAATACTCGACAGATTCGCAGCAATGGGATTCCCTAACTGTGGCAGGGCAGTAGATGGCAGTCATATGTCAATTTTTGCTCCGGAATTGTGGCAATTGAGTACATCAATAGGACGGGTTACTTCTCTATGGGTATGTCTACATTTCCAAGTCAGGTCGACTTAAGGACACTTAAGTCGACCTACAGAACTCCGTGTCCACACCTGACTTTCATTAAGTTGACGTAAGGGCCTGGGTCCCATGGAGATGTTTTCCCCAAGAGAAGTTCCAAAATCCACCCATGACTCCCTCTAAATTATCCCAGCTTGCTCATCTTGAGCTTTGAGTATCGTGCCCACTTCTGGGTCTTGCCACAGAAATTGCACCTCCAGCCCTACTGGTCTCCTGGGGCCAGTCACTGAGGCATGGATGTTTCCAGATGCAAGTGGTATGCTGTATCCCTACATAATGTCTTTGAATGAGCTCTCAGGGCTTGATTCTAAATTAGTGGAGATTCTGTGAGTGAGTGCACACTGATTGCACAATTTTGTACAAAGTAACAGGTTTCATTTGCGATGTGTGAGACCATTATGTATAGATCTTGTTACTTGTACACTTAGGTTTTAAATGAAATATTCCCTACACTTTATATATTTCTCTTAACAAAAAGTTGCCAAAAGTTCTTTAATTAACCCTTAAAATGAAGAGTTTGTACCATTTTATCCATGAATCCATTTGTACTTTAAAATTATCTGTTAACTCCACATGGATTTTTTTTTATCTTGATAACATCCTACAGTGAAAAACATTTTATTCCCAGCTATTTGCTATTTATGCTTCCAGAATTGCCAGTTAGAAAGACTATTCAAATTACTAAATTGTGTAGGTGTTGGACAGTGAATTTCACTTACCGTATTTTTCGGACCATAAGACGCACCCAGTTTTTAGAGCAGGAAAACAAAGAAAAGGGAAGGCAAAGAAGAGAAAACAAAGAAAAGGGAAGGCAAAGAAGAGAAAAGGAAAGAAAGAAAAGGGAAGGCAAAGAAGAGAAAAGGAAGGAAAGAGAAAGGAAGGCAAAGAAGAGAAAGAAGGAAAGAAAAAGGAAAGCAAAAGAGGGAAAGAAAAAGGAAGGGAGAAAGAAAAAAGAGAGAAGGAAGGAAGAGAAAGGGAGAGAAAGAAGGAAGGAAGGAAGAGAAAGGAAGAGAAAGAAAGAAAAAAGAAGAAAAGAAAGAGAAAGAAAAAAGAGAAGGAAGAGAAAGGAAGGAAGCAAAGAAAGAGAGAAAGAAGAGGAAACAGGAAGAGGAAGGAAGGAAGAGGAAATAAAGAAAGAAAAAGGAAGAGAAAGATGAAAGAGGAAGGAAAAAAGAGAAAGAAAAAAGGAAGACAAATAAGGAAAAAAGAGAAAGAAGGAAGAGAAAGAGAGGAAGAAAAAAGAAGGCAGGCAAAGAAGAGAAAGAAGGAAAGAAAAAGGAAGGGAGAAAGAAAAAAGAGAAGGAAGGGAGAGAAAGAAGGAAGGAAGAGAAAGAAGGAAGAAAAAGAAGAAAAGAAGAAAGGGGAAGGAAAGAAGAGAAGGAAGAGAAAGGAAGAAAGCAAGAAAGCCAGCTAAGGCCGCCGGTGGGGGAGGACCCTACCGCTGCCCTGGGAAGCCACCGGTGGGGGGGAGCACACCCCAGCCCCGGAGGCTGATCCCGGCCCCGTGATGGGAGGCCGGGGCCATGGATTACCCCGGCCCCGGCCCCAGCCCCAGGCCGGGAAGGAGGCGGTCGGTGGGTGGGAGCCCGGGAGCCCCCCGCTGCCAAAGCCACCCCTCCGGCCCGGCCGCATGGGGCAGGCAGGCAGGCTTGCGCTCTGGACCCTAGCCTGAGCCGGCCTGTCCCGCCCTGGGGGTGGGGAGGACCAGCTCAGAGGCCGGGCGCAGGAGGCCGGAGGACCCTACCTCGGCACTGGGAAGCCGCCGGTGGGGGGGGGGGGGAAACACCCCAGCCCCGGAGGCTGATCCCGGCCCCGTGCTGGGAGGCCGGGGCCATGGATTAGCCCGGCCCCAGCCCCAGGCTGGGAAGGAGGCGGACGGCGGGTGGGAGCCCGGGAGCCCGCCGCTGCCGCAGCCACCCCTCTGGCCCGGCCGCGTGGGGCAGGCAGGCAGGCCGGCCCGCGCTCCGGACCCTAGCCTGAGCCTGCCTGTCCCACCCTGGGGGCGGGGAGGGCCAGCCCAGAGGCCGGGCGCAGGCCGGGTGTGCCGCGGCAAAGCCGCGGCCCCGGGGGTTGGAGGGAGCAGCGGGGGCTGCCGGGCTGCCCGGGCTGCCGGGCTGCTGCTGCGCAGCTTAGAGGGAACACTGCTTGCTGAACCGTATTCGCACTATAAGACGCACCCTCATTTCCCCCCCATTTTTTGGGGAAAAAAAGTGCGTCTTATAGTCCGAAAAATACGGTATTTGGAAATGGAAGATATTTCAATCGAACTGAGAGTAAAGATGATAGATACCTATGACTAGAACCCCAATCATTTGTGAGTAGGAATGATATTCCAATGTCATCTCAGGAGTGGACAGTCATTTTACAAGGACACTTGACTTAAGGTTAAAACAAGCACTGTGGTCTGATTGCCCGCCAAGGGTCCAGAAAGTGTAATTAAAATCTAACTACTTGATGGCAAACTCTCCTGTCAATGCTTCCTAGCACAGTTGATTGAACAGCCCATTTTATTTCTCCCTTCCTCCAGTTCGAATGCAAAATTTTCCTGCAAAAAAATTTTCAAGTGAAAATTTCTCAACTAAACAAATTCAAAATGTTTTCAAAAAATCAATACTAAAGATTGAATTTTTGTTTTTTTTTTCTCCCCGCTTTTTTCTGAATGTACCAAACATATACCTTGATGGTAAAATGCTCATGTGCTTAATATCACATGTGTTGGGGGGCGAGAGGGTCTGAATTAATATCTACAGATAGTTTTAATGTCTTAATTATTTGAGATTGTATCTTTTATTGGCTTATGTTTAGGGCTTCTTGGGAATTAGTTTCATAGTGTGTGTGTGTGTGGGGGGGGGGCAGTATTTTAACAATTCAAATTCTATGTAATGTCTAAAAATGTGGTTTCCCCCTGGGCTCTGTCTTTGTATACACTGTAATAAATAATGTGTGTATATACAATGTATGTGTATTATATGCATTACTTATTACTGCAGTACATACTGTATACACTGTAATGAGTAATTTCTTTTTAATGTTCCCTGCTGTGATTTAATGTAGTTCTGTTTCGAACAGAATTACATTAAAGTGCACCAGGGAAATGTTAGTGCATCTGAGGAAGGTTTACTTGGACGAATTAACTCACAACACATTAGTGCTCTTTAGTAATCACGTCCTCCTCTCCCCACCCCAGTCCAAGTCTTACATATATGTAACCATTTCTAGTGTTTTTTCTGGTGTGTAGTGGATAAAACACCCCCAATACAAAAGAAAAATAAATCTGTGTTTATCAGTTAAACCTGAAAATCACAAGCCCTAGTTATATTTCTGTTGATGTAAAGATACAGCAGAATTTAAAGAAAAACTAAAATTGACTCGTAGGATCTATAGACTTGGAAATCCTAACTTGATTAGATAAATAGCAGTTAGGAAGTATTGTGCTCGATATTTCTCTGTTTACTTTTCCTTCTAGTTGCTACTGCTCAGTAACTTGGATAGAGAGGTATCTGTAGCGCATCTTAAATACTTGCAGGGCCATTCCCCATTTTGGATCCTTCCTTAATGCAGTTGCTGATATTTTCTATCTCAACAAGCATGTAGCTGGAAAGCGCCACATATTAAAGTATATGTTCACTGCTCTCTTTTGTAATTCAAGTAGAATTAATATTGTGAAAAGTATCAACAATAGAGTAACACGAACAACTTAATTTTTGGTCTGCTGGGAATTCCAAAAAATTAAAATTAAAATTAAAAATCGGGTTAATCTGAAAATAATTTTAAAAATTCTTGATGAATAGAAAAGTTAAAAATATCATTTTGGGTCAAATGAAATGTTTTATTTGTTTCAAAATGAAACATTTAATTTAGATTTTGAGTGTTACATTTTGAAAAATTGAAGGAAATTTTGAAAAGCAGTTATCGACAAATCAAAATCTTTTCTTAAGAAAACATCAAAACAAAAGGGTTTGAACTTTTTTGGATTTTTTGTTTTTGTTTTCTTTAACATGAACAATGAGATGAAACCAACACAAATTTGTGAAACATTTTATTCTTGCTGGGAACCTGTGTTTAGAAAATCATTTCTCCCAGCTCTAGTAAGCAGGAAAAAAATATTTGTAGTCAAAGGCAGGGAATTCTACAGACAAGGTGCTTAATTCTAAGATGATCTAACTTCTGTTGGTGTGAGATTAAATAGCAAGCTACAAGGACACCAATACAAATGAACTCTTGGCCTTTATACAGGGCTTGCATGATTAGTGGGGTTTCCAATTTCCTAATTTGTGAAAACTGGAACCCCTAGGCTTCGCCCCTCTGCTCTGCCTCTTCCCCCTCAAGACCCTACCACTGTTTGCTCCTCTTTCTCCCTCCTCTGCCGCTAGCAGCATGCCCCCTGGACTCTGGAACAGCCCCAAGGACATGTACACCCCATCTCCAGTAGGTTGCCTGGGAGTGCAGGTCAGAAGAGAGTGGTGACCATATGAGAGCATCCTGGCAGCCCCACTGGTGTCGGTGAGCTCAGATGTGGCCCTTCTGCACAGTAGCCTCTTATCTCCCTCTGTGCTGCCTACCTAGCAGTTCTTCCCCATCTGCTCGAGCTCTCCCACCCTGGAGCTGCCTGAGAGCATGGCCAGGAAAAAGTGCTGTATGGCAGGGCAACTTCCTTCCTTCCCTCCCGAGGAATGTTCCATGTGGGTTGGGAGCCCCTTAACCCGCTCCCTGAGGCCCCCATACTTTGCCTTCTGCCACAGCTCTGCAAATTGTGCTCCTCAAAGGGGCTGTCAGAGCCGGTGCTTCTCTTCAGGACCGGGTGACAGATTTCCACTCTCTCCCTGCCTGCTCCCACCTGTGGTAACTGGACTTTTAGTATCTGTTTGGTTCATCTGATCAGATACAGCCAGTCCCCTTTTCAACTGGTCTTTCCGGTCAAAAACAAGACATATGCCAACCCTAATGATTAGACTTGTCACCTTTTCATAATATATTTTCAGAAAGCATCTAATATTAATCCAGGAATAGAATAACCTTCAGTTTTTCTATCCAAACTTGCATGGGACAGATTTTTTTTCTGGAAGAAATTGTTAGAAAAAGTTTAAAAGAGGCCTCTCACATCCAGTGGGAACTCTACACAGAGTCTTGTGCTAGTGGTACCCCGCTGAAATCAGTGAGGCCCTGCATGAATGCAGGGCTCCATGGTGTGGATCGCCCTGCAGTTCAGAGTCTCAGTTTGCCTTTTGCTCAATTCTATTTTAAAATTAATTTACAGCTTTTAGTATATCTTTTAAAAACATTTGTTTCGATTCAATTCTGATTCATCAGAACAATCTTTTTCCAAATATGGTCACAGTGTGTTAATCATTCTGAATGACCCTTGGAGACGCTAATGTCCTTCCCATTTTCTAGCTCATAGTGACATCTGGTGGCATCCTGCTCTGAAAAAGAGTAAAATACTCTGGTGAAGTTCCGGGAGAAAAAGACCTAGCAGACAGTTACTTTTTTTTTTTTGCTTCCCTGTGTACTACTTAAACAAGTTGAACAAAAGAACTTCAACGCATTATGTACATACCTAACATTCACTGGGCTTGATTGTGTCTGGCTTTGTGTGCAGAATGGCAGGCAGAAGGAACACAAAGTGGCTCCTCATAATGTAGGCAGGGGACACGGACACTGTGCAGGGCCAGCCACTTCCTGAACAGCCCCTTGTGATCACAGATCACGTTGGTACGCCACCTTTCTTTCCTCCTTGACACGGTCCCTTAGGAATTGTACCCAGGGCTCTTTCCCAGGCTATGTTTATGCTACATATCTTTTGTGGCAATCTTTGCCAACCCCCGTGCCAGTCCCTCCTCCCTGACCTTCCCCCAATGCTGGCGGCCCCTCTGCCTAGAAAACCTGTTGCCGGGAGAAAATTCGGTGGCACCTCAGCTTACTGCCCGGTCCCATGGGGGAACAGCTGTGGAGGGAAAGCTGAGATGCGGATGACAGGTTTAGTCACATGCACACCCCCCCACCTCTGAAGTGGTGCTGCTCTCAGCGGCAGGGAACCAGGCACCTCACCGACCGCCCCCACTCCCTCAGAGCAGCGGTGGTCAGCGGAGGCTCTGCTCTCAGCCCCCGCGTGTGGTGCTGGTTTTGGTGGCAGGGGATTGTTAGTGGAGGTGCTGCCGAGAGCAGTGCTGTCCTCAGCGGCAGCGGCGCCTTAGGGCCGGCAGCAGGAGCGGCTTTTTCGTGTGCCGCTCCAAATCGGTTTGCAGACAATTCCTGGCACGTGTGCTGGGGGTTGCCAACCCCTGGTGTAGGTATGTCTAGCTACATGCCGCAGTGAAAAGCAGATTGCACTCACGCTGTAGTGTACAACTATTCGTATCCATGAAAGATTTTGGCAGAATTGCTACTTTTCATCTCCCAGAGCCTTTCCCTGTCGCAGGGAAAGGTTCCGGAAGTGGGACACTACACTGCAAAATAGCAGTGGAGGCAAGTAGGGAGCCTTATAGGGCAGATACTCCCGGGGTTCAGGTGTTTCTTTCTCTTTTAATCTAAGCAGTGCCTCACTATTGCTACTGCTATGTATAACTGTGTGCGGGGGCTAGTTGGCTATGCTCTCAGTGTGTTCAGTGTGAAGTACCCTGACCGCAGCTTGGGGCTGCTTTAGTAACAGGAATGGTTCACAACAATCTTCAGGGTCCCAGAATAAAATCCATCACCACAACACAAAAATTCAGTTTTAGCTCTGGCTAATTCTGTCCCAACCAGAGCTCTTCTTCTGTCCCTGTGTGTGTGCACAGCCTCAGCTCTTCCTATCTGCAGCTCAGTCATCTAGCTCCGGCCTCTAGCACCAAAGCCAGTCATCATTTTCTACAGCTGCCTCTTGCCCTCACTGGCCTTCGGCCTCCGAACTCTCCCAATGTTACGTCAGTGTCTTCTCTGCAGAAGTTCCAGAGGGGTAGCCGTGTTAGTCTAGTCCAGCAAAACAAACAGAGTCCTGTGGCCCTTTTAAAGACTAACACATTTATTTATTGCATGAGTTTTCATGGGAGAAAATCATCTGATGAAGTGGGATTTTTCTCTGCAGAAGTGTTTCTCAACTCCCTGGCTTCTCCCCACCCCCTCTCTCTCGATCTCACCTAGTGTTGGGCCTTTCCAGCTCAGCTCTCACTGAAATTCTCTTAAACACTTTATAGCCCAGCTGCAGCCTCACTCCCTTAACTTGCCCAGCTCTGGCCCAGAAGAGCTGGATTTACCCTAGTCACAGGAGCCAGCCACCCTGCGACCTCTCTCAAAAGTTTGCTGAGGAGATGGAAGTGAGTAGGAGCAGTGGCCTTTGCCCCAGGGCTCTTGCTGGCAGCTGACCGTGCTAGGTCATTGCAGGCTAGACACATTGCCCCCTATGGAATAGATGTTGGTACTACAAAGACTGCAGGCAAATGCAGTGATCGGCGCTAGAACTGGTCAGGAACCTTCCTCCAAACCCTTTTATTTGCGTTCCCCCCACCCGCAAGGCCAAATCATCAAAACCAAAACTATCCATGAAACAGTTCATTTTGACAAATCTCCAGACTCAACCCCCGCCGCCCCTCTTTTTTTTTTTAGGGGGAAAAATGGTTTTGAAATTGTTATAATATCCTGTTTGGACATTTTCAGACTGAAAATTTCTAGGTTTTCTGGTGAAAAACAAAGTTTCATTTTGAAATTTTTTAAAATTTTAACTTTAAAATGGTGAAAGAGAATAAAAGGTTATAATCTAAAAGAAACATCTAAAAATTATCACAGTGAAACGTTTTGGATGACCCAAAATAAATAAATTTCGGAATTTCGTTCTGAGCACAGCACTGGACTTTTGTAAAATGTTTTTTTTTTTCTATGCAAGAGTAAATACTGATTTGGACAATGGGTTATTTTCTATTCTGTTTGTTCCTAGTACTCTGTTAATCAGAGCATTGACAGCTGCAGGATCTAGATGGAAACAATCCCTTCAGTTGCATGGCTGAAGAGTAAACAGGTATCTGGGAAGGAGAGCTGCCATCTTGTGTGGAGAAATGAGACTGCATCTAAGCAGGTTAAACCTGCTTCTTTTTTTTTTTTTTTTTACGTGTTGTATCTACAGAAACCCTTTCATTTAGATAATTGTAATTTAATAACTGCCTCAGTTCTTTCTTTGACTATTTATTTTCTGTTTTTAAGTAATGCAAATGGAATACCCAAAAATGATTTTTTAATGTTGCAAAATAACCATTTTAGCAAGGGTTATTTGTAAGATCTAGTTTTATTGGTGCTGGTTAAAATGTTCACAGAATCTTTGTGGTTTGAATTGGCATACTAACAATACATAGCATGTACATAGTGTTTTACATAGAACACTTTATAAGCCTTAACTAATGAGTGGATATGCCTGTTAAGTCATCTTCTTCATGCCGCTGCAGGATTTTTCCTTTATTAGTGCTCTGTTTATTTTCCCACTTTGTCTGGTTAATCTTTGTTCTGTTTCAGAGTGGGGATTGGAATTTCTGACTTCTTACATTCTCTCTTTTTAAAGGCTATTACTGTAAGTAAAGACTTAAATATATCGTGCATAAAATTAGTTCAGAATGGCACACACAACTGCATAGATTAAATCGTATAGCTATTGATTTCCTGCCAGTAACTCACATGACTGTAATGGTCCTAATGACTCAACCTGTGCATTGGGAAATAACCAAGACAACTAAATTTATTTCATATATCTTACCATAAGCTCCTCTCAGATTTGAATGAGACCCTAAATCAATGGTTTTCAACCTTTTTTTGTTTCCTGACCCCTTTCAAATTTGAAATGTAGGTGTGGACCCCTTTGGAAATCTTAGCCATAATCTTTGGACCCCCCCAGGATCTCTGGACCACAGGTTGAAGACCCCTGTTCAATGGTAACACCAACCTTTTGTGCACCCCTTAGATATAGTCCATGTCTGTGGATGACAGGTTGAAAAACACTGCCCTAAATTAATATATTATATAGAAGATATTGTAGGATGGGTCCCTGGAGTCACGGGGTATTAGCAAAATAAGAACCGTGACAGGAAAATCTACTTGTACTCTGGTTTGCAGCTCCAGAATCTGCAGAGGTTATAAGAGCAGGACCTATGGTAATACTTTGCCCAGGATCTATGGTAATAGTTTGCCCAGTAATTACAGGCCTGATTCTATACCATTGAAATCAATGAGCATTTCAGTATTGACTTCAATGGGAGCGGAATTAGTAGCACTGTCTTTTTCAGGACCTGCTTTGTTTTTTGGTCTGGTTGTGCCTGCTAAGGTGGTTTGTGATGGGATAGAGGCCCTTTGACTTCTGTCACCTGTTCAAATTGAGCCAAGGTCATCCAATAGTTTGATAATTGTGCCAATTGTCCATCCAGTTCCCTCTGTACATGTCATATTAAAAGGTCCATCTCACCTGTGAAATGAAATAAACATTTGAACATCTTGTTCATGGACTAATACAAACAGTCACATTTGTTGACTACTAATTTTGCTGAGAAAGAAGCCCAGTTGGTTGTGGGACTTGAAAAGTACCTAGGTCCCTAACCCGTTGTTGCCTACAGTGAAGGGATAGGGTACTCAGATTTTATTTATTTACCAGGGCGCCCCATCTCGCCCCAGGCTCCGCTCCCTTACCCATCTATCAGAGTTAAAGGCGTACACAGGGCACAAGAGAGTCAGATTAGGTAATTTAAATAACAATGATTTATTAACAATGAGAACATTGAGTGACAGGCACAGCTCACACAATTGGACACGGCAGTGGTCCCCTCCATTATGTTTGATATTCCTCCCCCCTATGTCCTTAAGTGTTACTAGGGATTGTCCACTTAGCTATTATTTCTTCCCCTTTTGCAGGGTGCTGTCATCTACCGTCCAGGCGATGGTGTGGCTGAAGGGATGACTGGACCCAGGAACGCCGTGGATGAAGGTGGCCGAACCCGTCTGTCCAGCGATGTTGAGATAAGTGGTTGAGGATTCTCCGGGGTGTCCCACGCAGTCTGAGGTGAAAGATAGACCGGCCCATGCAACGCTGCCTCCCATATGGACAGCACTGAGGCAGCGGGTGTGATACTAATTTATAGAGGGTTTTCCCGCCATTACAGTTGACTGACAGCCAGTGATTGACAGGTTATGCACATGGCCCTTCAATTCCTTTGCACACGACCCCCTAGTTCTGCACACGACCCTCTGGCGTCTGCGCTTTAACACTAAACAATATGGAGTCTGTGATTGATTGACAGTTCTCCCGGCGCTCTATCACCCTCTAGGTGCTCCTCCATACTGTTTACAAGAAACATCTAGTCAACCTGTTATCTAACTTAAAACATCCCCAACACTGTTAAACTCTTAATAAAGCCTAACTTCCTTCTGAAAGTCCCCTCTCTGCCAACTTGGAATGGTACTATAATCCCTTCATTTTTCTCATCTCTGAATGAACTGGGTCTGGGGTTTTGTATATTGTAAGTCCCTTAAAGGAAATGGCTAGGGGGAACAGGAAATGGCCAGGGGGAAATGGCCACTGTTTTTTGTCTCATTTCCATTGTCAACAGACTTCTACTTTTCTGCTCCTCTTCTCTGTTGGTGCTAATAGTCAATTAACTGGATAGAGAAGAGACTTCCTGGTCTGGCCTGCTGAATCTGGTGTTCTCCTGAGATCTAGTGCTGTTTGGCCAACAAGAGAGAAGCATCTCAAAGAAATCAGCCAGAGCCAGCAGAACAAAACTAACTTCCTACAATTGCCTCTCCTAGGAACATGACCTGCTGAGAGCCTGCTTGTGAGGTCTTGCTGCATGGCTCTCAGGAGGTCATTTTCTTTCCTAGAAAAAGGCAATAACAAATGCTAAAACTATAAAGCAGTGCTGTGTGTTAAAACCTGTCCCAGTAACTCACTGTGCAGACACCCACATGTTGCAAGTGTACCCAACTGTTAGGTCCCACAGGCTTCTAAACTCTCTGAGTAGAATTAGTCACTCTTCCTAACTCTGAGACTGCAGGGCATACTGCCAGGCTCAGATATCTTGTCTGACAGCTTTCCATGAGATCCTTCAGCCATCTTAAATCCTCAAATCAATGTCTGGGACCTTGTCTCTGCCATCACTTACACATTCCCTCACATTTCTACCTAAGCTCTGGATGCTCTGGCCTTCGAGTTCAACACCTCTGAGGACAAAGTGGCAGGAAAGCAAGGAATTTCTTCACTCCATTCACTTTACTAATAAAAGCATTTGAGAGCTACAGATCTTTGAAAAATGACAAAAGTCCTGAAATTCACCCTCCCCTAGCTTGAGCTCATCCCCTCTGTGTATCCAATGGTTGTCAGCTTTTCAGGCTGGGCGAAGTTCCTCCTGACCTCTCTTTTAATCTCTGCATGTCTTGCATTCCAAGTGGCCAGGGTCCTTCATGAAGGTGTTAAGCCCCTTTCCTGAGCATGGTGACTGGCTGGAATGCAATTGAGTAAATTGCTTTGGGCAAATTTAGACATATGTCCAGCAAAGAATTCTAAACGGAGTTCCTAATACAAAATGGATTTCACAGTTTGATACAGACATGTCCCACTCTTTCACACTGAAAGAAAATGAACATGGTTACCTATTTCCTCCCTCTCTTTCTTTACCTGCACATTCTCAGTGATACATGTTTCTTTAAATATGTGGATAAAAGGATAAAATATAATCTGGCTATCAATGCATTGAAACAAGACAAATACATGTTTAAGTCTGTGCAACTTTTATCTGTTGTCCACAGAACTAAAGCTCTTAAAAATGCAAAATGTATTTAAGAGATAAGCTCAATATAATATTCTACATGTGCATTATCCAGGAATATTTTGTGCTACAGCTAAAAACAGCTATCATGGCACTAGGCAACCCTCTATTCAGCACTCTATCAGGCCCATATACTTACCACCACCAGTGGCCACCTAGTTCTCAAGCAAACACCATTTGAATTAACTTTCTGCAATATCCACCTGGCCACTTCATTAAATTTATGTGCAAGCTACGGGGGTTCTTCTATGATCACCCTGCTGCTGATACTATAAATGTACAAGGAGCTCCACACGGCTTGTATGCATGTATATTTCACTGAACTGCTTGATCCTGGCTTTAGAAACTGTGATGGTATGAGTAATGAATCTCTTTTGGTTAGTGACTAACCCATAAACTACTTTGAGTTCAATTTTACTTGCTTCTATTAGACCAGATCAAACTCAAGCATTTGTTATAGTTTGTGTCCTGGTTTAATATTAAGTGATACTAGAATAGCAGAAGAGAGGAGAAGAAGGTGATAGTAGCCTCTTGCACTATGTTACTAAAACAATCATTATAAGCAAAACCAACAAGAGTCCTGTGGCACCTTAGGGTGCGTCTACACTGGCAACTTAGGTCGACTTAAGGAGGCTTGAGTCGACCTAAACAAAGCCAAGTCCACACTGGGTTTTTATTAAGTCAACTTAAGTACTTCCTTAAGTCAACATAACCCTGGTTGTAGGTCAACTTAACCCTTAAGTCGACTCCTTAAGTTGACTTAAAGCCAATGTGGAGGGGGATTAGCGCCTAAATTGACCTTATTAAGTCGACTTAATGCTTTAAGGGGCTATGTCTACACTAGAAAAGTTATGTTGACTTTGTTAAGTCGACCTTATTAAATCGACTTAACAAAGTCGACTTAACTTTTCTAGTGTAGACATAGTCTTAAAGATTAACACATTTCTTTGGGCATAAAATTCATCAGATTGTAGTGGGTTGGAGCCCATGAAACTTACGCCTGAAGAAAATAGTCTTTAAAGTGCCACAGAACTCTCATTGTTTTGCGATGCATAGTCTAACATAGCTACCCTCTGGAGCTAATCATTATAAGAAAATCCTTTCACAAACTGATAAAGTAGACTTTACTTGAAGTGAAAAAGAAAGTGATATACTCCACATGTTCTCTGTTCTTTCCTCCCTCAATCCTCTTTTTATTTCCAACTGGCAATAGTGAAAAGCAGGGATTTGGCTTACTCATTTTCACTCCCTTGTCCCAAGATTACAGTACACGTTGTCTGCTGGTGTATATTGATGGAACAATTCCATTAATTTTAATGGAGCTGTGGCAACAGAGAGTTTGGCCCAGAGTGGTCAGTTCCATAAAATATTCTATGATGTCAATAGCATTCAAGTACTGACATAATTAGCAAGTTCTGGTGACTCACCTATTGGCGAGATGAGCCATTCACACTTTATGTAGTTTAACTCTTCTTTGCCTAGGGGTCATGGCACTGCACAGGCAATTAGAATAAAATATTAAATGATAATGAAAGGGAGGAGTTGTCTTCTATCCACGACACTATGATCTAAAATGAGAGACCTGTGGCACCATAGGCTATGTCTACACTTGTTCAAATAAGTCAACTTAGCTAAATCGACTTAACAAAGTTGACTTAAAGTCGACCTTATTAAGTCAACTTAGCGCATCTACACTATATATTTAGGTCGACTTAAAGTCGACATAGCAAAATCAGCCTAGAGCGTCTCCACTTGATGCTTAAGTCGACTGGCAGGGGCTAGGTTGACCTAGGAGTGGTGCATGGTGGGAAGTGTGGCATGTGGCAACCAGGAAGTGCTCCCGCTCCCCCGGACACTCCCATAAAAGAGGAAGTGAGCTCGGCACCTTCCCCATTGTGCCTGGCAACATGGAGGCTGAGCAGGTCAGGGACAGGGCTCTTCTCCTGCGAATTGTCAGGCAGCTCTGTGACACTTGCGAGCTACTGATCAGGCTGCTTGTGTTCTGAAGCAGACTTCACTGGAAAGCCACCAGCAAGGAGGCAGACGCCAGGCTGCCCCCCACCTTGCTGCCCCAGCAAGCTGCTGCACTCTCCGAAGTGCGCTCTGTGCCTCGCCGCCTCTGGGCACGTGCAGCCAGCACTGACTGGTGGGAGCGAATCGTCCTCACCACCTGGGATGATGCCCTGTGGCTGCAGAACCTCAGGATGAGCCAGCAGACCTTCCTCGAGCTGGTCTGCAGCACACGCACACCTGGCTTCGACCTGCCCTGCCCATCGACAAGTGAGTGGCCATTGCACTGTGGAAGCTGGCAACCCCGGACTCCTACTGCTCCATGGCCCAGCAGTTTGGCGTTGGGAAGGCCACTGTGGGGATCAACATCATGAAGATGTGCGGGGCAATCAACCGCGTCCTGCTAGCCCGACTCGTCACCCAGGGCAACCTGCCTGACCTCCTCAATGGCCTCGCCGGGCTCGGCTTCCCGCAATGTACAGGCATTGTGGACGCCACTCACACCCCTATCCGAGCCCCGGAACACCATGCCAGGGACTACATCAATCGAAAGGGGTACTACTCTGTGGTACTGCAGGCCCTGGTGGACCACCATGGGATCTTTCAAAACATCTGTGTCGGCTGGCTGGGGAAGGCACACAATGCGAGGAGCCTGTGCAACTCTGCCCTGTACAGGCGCATGCAGGCGGGTGCCTTCTTCTCCGACCACTCCATCACCCTCGTGGACGTGCAGGTGCCCATCCTGATCGTGGGAGATGCCACCTACCCCTTGTTCCCCTGGCTGATGAAGCTGTACACGGGCCACCTCAATGACAGCAGGGACCTCTTCAACCAGAGGCTCAACCCGAGCCGCAACGTCATCGAGTGAGCCTTTGGACGCCAGAAGACCCACTGGAGGGCCCTCCTGACCCGCCTGCAGCTCAGGAAGAGCAACCTGCCGGAGATCATCAGCACCTTCTGCTGCCTTCACAACCTCTGCGAGCTGTGGGGGGAAAGGGTCCCCCGCGTCTGGGAAGCCAAGGCTGAGTGGCTTGCCGCCGACTGTGAGCAACCCAAGGACACCTTGCCCTGGACTGAGCGAGTTCATTGGTGAGCACAGGCCATTTGCGATGCACTGAGGGCCCACTTTGCCAGCGAGGCCTGCTGAGGGCTAGATCTGCTCCCAGGTCCCGTCAGCTCCACTACCCACCCATGCCTGCCCCTTTACCCCACACACCCATCTCCCCCTGCCCCCAAACCAATAAAAATAAAGAAGAAAACATATTGGGGTACAGGGTGTTTATTCAGGGGGGAAATGGGGGTTGGGAGCTGCGGGGTTTGGAGGATGTGAAGAGGGTCAAGGGAAGGAGCCATCTTGTCCAATTCTTGCTGAGCCTGGGGTGTAGGCCTGTGCCTGTTTGGCAGCTAATAGTTCTGTTACTAGGCTAATGAGCAAACATGGTTTTGAAAATGTAAATACAACAAACCACATTTCCCATAGGGCTGAAATGATGTACAATCTTAATGTATTGTATTCAGTAACTAAACAAATTTTTCCATGTGTACTAGAATTGTCATCCATCAGTTCTGTAAAGATTGCCTCTCTAGTACCACTCCTGAAAGATTTATCTCCATCTTTCTGTAATTAGCACACACAGTGCTATTACTGTCTGTACATTGCTGGCTACAAAAATAAATCTCCATGTTTCTTTTTTATAATTTCTTATTTTTACCATGGCAGCTAATGAACTCAGTGTTCTTTGAGGAAAATCAATGTTTTTGCTGTCATGGTTCCAGAGTTAAATGCATCTCTGCTTCTCCATGGGCTGCCCAAACTCGCATCTCATATATCCATCTGTCCTCTCTCTATTGGCATGAGCATGGATTCCTCTCCCCCTGGACCTGATTTAGGGCTCGAATGTCCTGTGAGTCATTGTACTTATCCCAGCAAGTCTGACTTTAGTCTACTACCTGAAGTTTTGCTCTCTCCCAAGAGCTATAGACAGTGATTGCCACTTAGTAACAGCTTTCACAAAGCACGGTACATATAATTCAGGGGAAAAAGCAGCATAGAAAAAACAATAAGCAGTCTGCTCACATGTCACACTTATCAGGTGTCATCCACCTTCCACTTGGAGACCCTAGCAGATTCTGAAGTCCTTCAAACTCTTCTGGAGGGTTTTGCTCTCTTAGTTAAAATCTCATGTCAGTGTGTGGCCCTAAGTCCATTCAGGCTGGGACTTTTGTCCCCAGGCTGCTTGCAGGAGCTCTCAATGCCTCTTTCCTCGGGGGGGTTAAGTTTCAAAGGTCGGGTAGGTGCAGAACCAGCATTGGGACTCTGCATTAATCACCACCACTGCCAGTGATTTAATATGCCACAGGAAACCCACCCAGGGAGCCAGGACCACAAAGATACACATAACACTTATTGACACAAAAGTCTGAGAATTCTGTGTGCTGGTAGTATCTGGCACATCTCAGTATAATAGTCCTTGATGTGTTCCATGTATCCAAGGTTTCATATCTCTCGCTTCTCTCCACTGGAACAGAAAGCAGTTAACCTCTTTGCTCCAGTACAGTTGTAAGGGGGAGAATGAGTCACATATTCTTTAATAAAAATAAATGAGAAATTTCCCAGTTTGCCACAATTACCAACACTGATGCTGACTTATCTGCTTGTTCGGTGAGCAATATCATCTATGACACATAGCTGACTTCTTGTAGTTCCATCCAATAGAGAGTGGATGTATACATGCATACCAGCTGGTTCTTTTTTTCTAACTTGATGTAATGTGGAATATGACAGGGGGATAGTGGAAGATATCTGCGAATTTGAGAGTCAATGTAAATCTGGAGCACTTCTTTTAATGAAAAAGACTTTGGATATATAGCATATTACCTTTTTTCCTTTCTCTTATTCTTTGCTCCAAATGCCTGAAAGCTCTTTCCTATGCTCCCACATGCCCTAGCTCTCTATGGCTATGTCTACACTGGCAAATTAGGTCAACTTAAGGAGGCTTAAGTCGACCTAACTTAAGCCCTGTCCACACCAGGCTTTCATTAGGTCGACTTAAGAAAATCCTTAAGTCGACCTAATGAAAGCTTAGGCTGACTTAAGAAGAACCGCAGGGTATTCGAACTAACCCTGAGTAAGTCAGCCTAACCCTTCCTTAGGTCGACCTAAGGCCAGTGTGGACACAAGTCCACTTTCTTACGTTGACCTAAGGGAAATTAGGTCGACTTATTAAGTCCCAGTTTAAGGTAACCACTTTGTTAAGTCGACTTAATAAGGTCAACTTTAAGTCGACTTAAAGTCTACCTTATTAAGTCGACCTAACAAAGTCGACTTAACTTTTCCTAGTGTAGACATAGCCTATGATTTTCTAAATGTCCTTCAATCATTGAATGCTAATAATACTAATCAGGATCAAATTATTCTGACAATTTGTTATATAAAGTAAGTGTCATGGATTGCTAAATTCCAAGGCCAGAAGGGACTACTGAGAGTATCTAGACCAGGGGTGTCAAACATGCGGCCCATGGGCCAAATGAGGCCCATGAACCTCTTCCATCCAGCCTGTGACTGTGTTCCTGTGGGACTACACTGTCCCCCTACCAGAGAGAGAGAGAGAGTGAGAGTGTGTGTGTGTGTGGTCTCGCATACCCAATGCTTTGCGATGTCGGGAGAGTATCAGGTGTCGCAACATTGCAGAGTGCTAGTTACGTGAGACTGTGCTCCATGAGACCACACACTCTCCCTGAGAGACAGAGCGGAGCACAGTCTTGCATACACAGCTCTCCGCAATGACAAGAGTTTCCTAGTATTTTGATTTTTGGTGTGTATGGCACACTAGAAGTACATTTAAGTCAAATCTGGCCTGCCATAGCAAATGAGTTTGACACCCCTGATCTAGACCAGCTTTCTATGGAAAATGGGCTATAAACCTTCCCCAAAATAATTCCTTGAACAAGTTTTTTAGAAAAACGTCCAGTCTTGATTTTAAACTTGCCAGTGATGGAGAATCCACCATGACTATTGGTACAACAGACTGGTGACTGCGTAGACCAAATCCTGCTCACTTTATTCACACAGATTTTCACACTGAAATTTCTTATAGCTTTTCCTAGACATACAAAAGGAATGTGTCCAGGATCTAGGACTGAACAAATTTGCTATGGGCCAACCTTGAGTAGCATGATTCTTTCCAGCATGCCCGCAGGATTTCTAATCAAAGCATTTCCATAGTCAGGGCCAAGTTCCCAATTAGACAGAGCAAGCATATGCCTAGGGGTGCCTAAATGGTGGTGGATTACCTCATGGGCCAAAGGGGCCTCTGCTTAGAGGTGCCAGCCAATCTGAGGGCCCTGCACAAGTGCCTAAACTCTGGCCCACCCCCTGCTCCTCCTCCCTTTCTCCCACAGAAAATACAACCGTCTGTTGGGGGTGGGGTGAGTACTGAAGATGCTGTGCGTAGGGGGGTGTATGGTGTAAATCTGGCCCTGTAGATAGCTCCATATTTGGGAGCCATTCTCAGCCACCCTTGCCTTGACCAATACCATCACAGCATATGTTGTTCTACTGAAATGAATGGAGTTACTTGTGGAATACTGTTCTATCTGTCTTGAACAATAGTCTCTGAATCTAGCCATAAACAAATGGTCCCTCCCTTCTGGACATTCTGTATTCCTTGAAGAGGAGCAATCAAAGAGTTAAGCACAATGTCTTTAAGATCACATTCTGTATAACAGATCCATTCAGCAGCTGAATGAAAATAACCTTTTCCCACTCTTGTATGAGAAACACCTGCAAGCGTAGAGAAACTGCTTTCAGGCTAATGTGGGTGAATTGTTTCTCTTAAACTGTAGGGAAAAATGGTTATTCTAATCTGACTTGAAAATGTGTGTGTTTTTTTTAAATATTTTTTAACGTGACTGAGTTGGGTATATTCATATGAGTGAGGCTACCAGGGTTTGACTACCAATGTGTTTAAAGCTCCTGTGTTCTAGGGTTGAACAACAGATGGGGTAAATTCTAAGAAATGAATATTCTAACTTAGCTGACAGACAGGAATTCTCCGAGGTGATATGGCAATAAGTATATGACACAATCCTTATTATGAAATTATGTGGTTTATTGGCTAAAAATCCAATCTAGCTATGAAACACATTTAATAAATAAACAAGGAGTCCTGTGGCATTTTAAAGACTAACGAATTTATTTATCTATTTTAGTCTTTAAAAGTGCCACAGGATCCTTGTTTGTTTTGCTGACCTAGCTTAACATGGGCCCCCCTTTGGAACATTTACTAAATGTATTTATAGTTATGCTTTTTTGTTGGCTTAGTTTTGTGGCTTTCACTCCCATTAACTTCAACAGAAACCTTGCTCAGACAAGGACTTTAAAACTTGTCCTACTGGATTTATCTCAGAAGAGGAATGGCTGTGGTTATTTTGGCCTGAAAACAGTTAGTTTGCGGTTGCAGGTGTTTCTCAT
The DNA here is from genome assembly GCA_007922175.1 of Pelusios castaneus. Classification (NCBI taxonomy): domain Eukaryota; kingdom Metazoa; phylum Chordata; order Testudines; family Pelomedusidae; genus Pelusios; species Pelusios castaneus. The sequence continues at coordinate 2,654,066 of ML685784.1, forward strand.
ATGGGAATGAAGAAATGTGATTTCCTTACAGCTACATGAGGTGGACTTCAGTTGTATAATCTTACATTCAGCCTGCTTAACCCTTTGATCATTCCTCCACATGGGGTTAGATACAGAATGTGGGGCAAAAAGGCACTTGTTATTTAAAAAAATAGGACACAGTGAAAGCGTTATAACTAGCAATCCTAATAGGATGGGGAAAGTTGCAAGTCTTCTGATTAAAGGTAATCAGCAACAAACTTGTTCAATCCTGCTTTCTAAAAAGACCCCTTTGAGCAATAGAAAAAGACAATAGTGCATGTAAACGGTGAGTTATAGTGAGGAAATTTGGTTCTACTATGTTTCATTCAGCATCACTTGAAGGTAATAGATATGTTTGGTTATTTGAAATGTAATTTTGCTAACAGCCTGTTTATTAATTTTGCTGCATGGTTTTGTGTTGCTCTTAATCTAAAATTATTTAAATTAGAACACCTTGTCGGTTTAAAAAAGATATAACTTATCACTGGTGTGTATTTTCTGTATAGTTTGGAGACATAAGGTCCATGATAGAAACTCACTAAGAGGGCTAGATAAAGACTGTTTTATAGCTACAATCCCCAGTGGAGACTTTCTCAATGAGAATGTATATAATCTGTTCAAATACTCCAGTGAAGAGTGTGATATTAAATGCTTATATAAATAGATGTTTTCAGTCATGTTGACCTGAAGAAGAACTCTGTATAGCTTGAATGTTTCTCTCTTTCACTAGCAGAGTTGGTCCAATAAACGAGATTACCTCATCCACCTTGTCTTACTTAAATAGATATCCACGCTGTGGGGCTGAAGTAGGATCCCAGGACAAGAGGCTTCTAGGCACAGATGGGCTGTGATTGTGGGAGCTGTAAACAGAAGAGAAGAAATTTGTAAGAAGCTTGAAAGTGGAAGAACAGGGATTGTTTGATGTTTGGGAGTTGAGCTGACATTGAAACAGCAAGATCAGGGCTAGAACTTTAGTCTGCTCTTACTTACTTCTAAATAAGGGAGTTGATTATATAGGAACCAAAGCTGGTATAATCTCAGTGCTTAGAGAGAGCGCTCTGAAGTGTTGGTCTGCTATTGCCTGACCTGCCACGAGTGAGGCAAGAAAATAGTTTCTTAAATTAGGGAGCAGAAGCAGTGTAGATACCAAGGAAAAGCTATTTCTGTTTGATTGCATTTACAATTTTAGAGCAGAGGTGTAGCCAGCCCCTGTTTTCTGGCTGGGCCCCTACAAATGCAGGGTGGGCCAGTGAGGGTGGGAGCCACCTCATCTGGGCTGGCAGCAGTGTGAACTCTGCTGCCGCAGCTGCAGAGGCGCCAATGCCGTGAATATCACTTAAGGATGAAGAGACAACAGGCAACACATTTTGGGGTTTTTGCTGTACATGACAATCAGCTTTTTACAAGACAGGAGGCTGAAAGCCAAGTGACTACATCCACCTGAGAAATGTTGTAATCCTCTAGAAATATACAGCTTGGAATCTTAATGCTAATATGATCTGAAAACTACTTTTCCAGTTTTGTTCCTAGAATGAATTCTATTGCTACAGTTCTTACAAGGGTGAAATTCACTCTCTTTCACTCATTATATTGCTATGGAAGCTGAGATCAGCTAAGGATCTTTAGCAATCAGGCCATATATTTAAATATGAGGAGGCTGCAGGCAAGGCGGTGGGTGGTCCTCGCTGTGAACCTGGATTCCATGGTTCTGAAAAAGCTTAATTTTTAGTGCACATTGCACAATCCATATCTTTTCTAAGGCATATCTTTAGCAGCGGCTTGGGTAGGTGGAGACTATTTCCTTTTCCTCTTTAGATTAGGGTAAAAAATTGTGGCCAAAATTTTACAAAAATAGACTCTGAATTTTCTCTTCCTAACTATAGGGTCTAGCTTTCATAAATGCAATGCTAAATACTCTGCAGACTCAAAGGCTATGTCTACACTAGAAAAGTTAGGTGGACTTAATAAGGTCGACTTTAAGTTGACTTAATGCTTTAGGTTGACTTAAGGTCGATTTAGGTGCTAATCCCCATCCACACTGGCTTTGAGTTGACTTAAGGCTTAAGTCGACCTAAAACTAGGTGTTAAGTCAGCTTAAGCTTTCCTTAAATCGACGTAAGGAAGTGCTTAAGTTGACTTAATAAAAGCCCAGTGTGGACGTGGCTTTGTTTAGGTCGACTTAAGCCTCCTTAAGTCAACCTAACTTGCTAGTGTAGATGTACCCAAAGGTAGAAAATAGATAAAGTGGCAAACAATTGATGGAAGAAAACAGAGTTTCTTCATTCCTGTCTAGCGGGGAGTGGCAATACTACATTTCTGCCATCATGTGGAGCAGAGTGAGGCTATAAGTGGTCACTGCACTTCCAGTTCCTGCCCAATTGCAGGCTTCTAAGATGGCTTCCTGCAGCAATTAGTTCTGGTTTCTTTAGGTCGTTGGAATCAGAGAAGACCTAGGCTACTGAGAAATTATTCCGGTAAGGTATAAGAGTGCTCAGTTCTTCAATCCTGAAAAATAGATGGCAGCGCAATGGAGGAAACGGTCTCTGCAGTGTGCATTTAGCAGTAGGTAGATCTGCTAATCCTCTCTATGGGTATGTCTACATTGCCGGGGCTGCATGGATTGATACAGTGGGATCGATTGAACAGGCGGTGGAGACATGGTCAATCAATTCCAGAAGTGCTTTTTGGTCAACAGAATAAATCCACCTGCCCATGAAAAGAATCAGGTTGCATCGACTGGAGGACATCTCCCGTTGACACAGCACAGTGGAGACACTGTGATAAGGGAGCGTAAGTAAGTCAACAAGAGATACGCGAGCTACAGTACGTAGTTTGTGCATCTCAGCCAGCAGTGTAGACCAGGTCTAGGAGACTTCTGATTAGCTTCATGGAAAGAAGCTAGTATAAATTAACACTGTCTTCTGGGTTAACTCCAACTGCTCTTCAGTTTGGAGGTTTCCTTTTCTATGGTTGTGGATTTCTACATCCTATTAAACTGAAATTGGGTGGGATTTGGATCTAAGTTTTGGTGCAGGCACATTTCTAATGATAGGTTTTATATATTAATTTCTTCTGAGCGTGAAATATTAGACACTTGTCAGTGTCTAATTACACTAAATCTGTGTGGGCAAACTATGGACTGCTTTGATCAGGCCTTCAAGCTGGGCCTGACAGGAGCATAGAAAGCACTTCCTTATCCTGGTGGCCCCACCTCTTCCACCCACTCCTTCTACCATGTGGTCCCAGCGGCAGCCCCTCCCTGGCTGGAATGTGGTGGTTGCCCCTCTTCCACCGTGTAGGACTAGTGGTGGTGCCTTGGCCGAAGTATGGTGCCTGCCTCTCTTCCATGGTGTTGGCCTAGCAACGGCACCCTGGAGCAGAGTGGATACTTCCCTCCCTCAACCCACACTCCCCTCTCCCCATTTGCGCTCAGTGATGCCTTGGCTGGAACACAGTGGCCGCTTCCCCCCTTCCAAGCCTGCCTCTTTCCTCACCCCTCCACACCATATGGCTTGCCATACAATTTCTGGGCTTAGATGTGACCCTCAGGCCAAAATATTTGCCTGCCCCTGCACTAAATGCACCACTGATTCCAGGCTGATCATTCTTCACTCAACACTATCTTCTGTTAATGTATGCATTTAATATTGACTGAAAGTTATGTCCTGTGCCAGTTGAACTAGAGGAGTAGTTCATGGAACTGCAGGGCAAGCAGAATAGTTCTTTTCCTTGCTTCCTAATTGTTTAAAAAAAATGTAAAAAAGCCCAAAGACTTACTGCAGTGTAGATGAATGCCCCCCTTTTTTGCTCCAATTGAATTAGAGGGGGGAAAAAGAGCCTTTTGCTAGGAATGTGTCGTTAGCTTTTCAGCACACATGGAACCATTGTTAAACCTACACAAAACCCTTAGGAAAATGCTGCCCTTGGAACAAATGGAAATCACTATATGCTTCAAATTGCAGCTGTCTCTGGAGGTTTGCTTTTCCACCGCCAGTTGCTTAGGCATGTAACAGCATTGCTCTATTTAACCCTTTAAATGCCTGGTATCTGAATGTGCCTTTGAGCTCACTGTTATAGATATATAACACCACCATCTGATACCTATCAATTGCAATATTTACAGAGAAACACTGGGCAGCCTGCTCTGCTTCACAGCTGCCAGTAGGCCTCTCTGTTACCCAGACTCCAAGCCTCTATCAGACCTGATTCCAGACTGTAAAAGCAGATTTACAGCCAAAACCAGATTTCCCTCTTTGTTCCAAAAGGAGGCAGATGGCGTGTCTGATACTTCTCTTCTAAGGAAAAAAATGAAAGTAGGAGGGCTGGTCTCTCTGTTGTACTCCAACATAATAGTTGGGATCCTTTTTTTCTTCATTTTCACGCTGCCAGGGGTTGCCTACCAAACCCTCACAACTGCCTGCTTACGTTTGACACTGCCATTTTCACAATCTGCTGCCCCACCTAGTTCAACACTGTGGCCTCCAGGCAATGAGCAATCCCTTGGGAGTTTCAACTCACAGTGCTATTATAAAACAAGCATGAAATAAATAGCTATTGATCATTTTGACAATGAAATCAATATACAACAGTTCCCTTTGTTGAACTTCTTAGTCACAGAAAACTCTGCCATATTGCATTATGCCCTTAAACCAGTGAAATATGTGCATACACAAAGAAGAGAGTTTCTCTTCCGAGTTTTCTTTCATATTGAAAGATGCTGGGAAAAATTCTGCCATCAAGACTTTGCAGTGTTTGAAATCAATGGTATCTTTTAGTTTAAAATGGAATGAGCACCAGCCTCTGAGCCACTGCCATATTGTGCCTGGGACACAGCTGTTTAGAAACAGTTTCCTGGTTCTCATATTTGCAGCATTCCTGCAATGTTCATCCTATGTCTCTGGGTGGTTTGCCAGATGTTGGTATTTTCTAGGTAGCCAGTCAAATAAATACTTTGGATTATATTGCTTGATTTATAAATGGAGGTCTTTTCCTCTTAAAGAATCCTGTTTTGTATGGTAATTTCAGTAGGAGAGGTCTCCTAGCTGAAAGTCTTGAGCATGGAGAACGGTTTGATTACGTGAGGGATTGATAGTGATAAAATAAACTGTGTTTGTAAAGTTGAATTAAAGCACATCAAAATTTGCTTTCAATTTGTGCGTGTCTAAGAAACTAATTTTTTCAAGTTACAAAGTTTCTCCAAGTTCTCACTGGAGTGTTGGTAGCACATTTTGTTCCTGGGGGGAGACTTGGTCAAGGTATATCAGGTTAATACTGGTTCAAACTGTTTAGAGCATTTCTTGGAAAATTCCAAAAGATCTGTGCAGTAACCTATGCTCATGTCCTGTAAGTGGAGAGGCACTTGCGTACAGATTAAAATTATTTTGCATTTCTTTGTGTAGCAGTCCCACATGAGAGATAGTTTTAAACAGGAGCATTTCATTAAATTTTGGCCATAATCAAAACACCCCAAATTGCTTGCATCTGGTTCTTAAACTAAAGGATGAGGTCCCCATCCCAAATAGCTTAAAATCTAAGATCCTGATTCTTCGAGTTACCTGACATGGGAAAACCCTCCACCTAGATGGAGCCCCTTGAAGTGAATGGGATTCTGCTCGGGTGCAGGGGCATAGCCAGAAGAGATTTTCGGGCAGAGCCTGAGATTTACTAGGGTGGGCCTGGGCTACTTCCTGCTTCCGGTCATGTGACCAGAAGCCGTGGCTGCTCCACATCCTTGGCAATTGGAGCATCTGGCAGCTTAGTGATTCCCTGCCAGTTGCTATCCCAAACTTCCTGCTTCCAGTCACATGGCTGGAAGCAGGAAGTTCAGGTAGTGACCCGTGGAAAGCTGGCTGAGCTCCTGCCAAAAGCTGCCTGACACTCCAAACTTCAGCTGAGCATCAGCAACAGAAGGAATGGAGTGGGTGGGCCTGCTTTCAAAGTGGGTGGGCCGTGGCCCATCCGTAGCTGTGCCACTACTTGGGTGAAGGAGAAAAGACTGGTAGCCAGGGAAACCTTGTCTGTGCTTGAAAATTGGGTAACCAGATGCTGGCAATAATACAGTGCATCAGTGTTAAGAACCTGGCCATGAAAATCTGCCAAAAACATTTGAGCACCATCTGTACTAGTGTGAAAAATTGATACAGCTGTAGCTAGAAGTCAGATACAGCATTTGCAGAGAGCAGGATTCAATGGGGCTGTTGAAATTATTTGTTATTAATGAAAATTTACCCTCAGTCACATTTACAAATATTCAGAAAAATATCAGTTTTTTGTGCTTAGGCCTTCCATTCTCAACCTCTCCTTGATTACCTCCCCTGTCCACAAACGCCAACATGAAACAAACTCTAAGTCTCCAACCATTATTGCTTATAGTCTAGTGCAACTTCAGTTGTACTCACATAGAATAATCCTGCTGTCATTTTCTGTTTTGTATACAGCTAAAACTCATTTGGTGCTCAAAAATAAGTGAGGAAGTAGCAAAAAAGACATTGGCTCTAGTAAAGACTGCTCACTTGATCCTAGAAACATGAGTAACTGCAAAGGAAACTGTCTGGCTAGTCTCCCAGCAGAAGATATAAATGTTGCAGTAATGGCTATAGTAGAAGCATGAGTGAACAGAAGGTGAGGGCTGCAGAAAAAGTGACCTAGAAATTTGACTGTATCAATGAAAATGGTATGTTCCTTCTCCACTGGTGAGAGTAAAAAGGACAGACTATATTCTGACAAGGGGGAAATTACTGCCATAGAGATGACACGCAAATCACAAGAAAATCTACATTAAGACTCCAGGCATTGATCACATTTTCACTCCACAGAAGTCCTTGACTGGACTATCCTCTTTAACTTAGAATTCCTTTCCAAAAACAATACCAAATACTAAGGGCATGAAGTGATCTTGTGACGGGAGAGACGCAAAAGGAGAGATGCAGATGCCAAGAAAAATAGATATAAAGATTTATTCAGGATGGAAGATATAAAAAGTTGGCTATACAGATAAGTCCTATGGAATCTTCTAAAACATGCATTAAATGTGATATATTGCATAGGCCTAAACCTGTATCTTTGCTTAGAGGGTATTTCTCACCCTATTTACTTACATGGCGCTTATCACTGTTGCATGTGTGTGTCTCACAGTCATTAACAGATTTTGTCCTTGCAACCCCCCTGTGATGTAGGGAATCATTATCCTCATGTTACAGGTGGGGAACTGAGTCAGAGGGGAGATTAAATAACTTGCCTATGGTCAAGTAGAAAGCCTGTGTCCCAGACTGATACCGTGTCTACTAAGCCATCTTTCCTTGCTTGGACTTTTAAAAACATCAAGGATTAATAATTAGAACAGAGTGGAGGATGGCACTTCTCTTTTGTGAAGAATTTAGAAACTTGGCTTTGTTCCAAACTGGAGAGAAAAGTCAGCATTTTGAAATACTACACAAAAGAAAACTCCTAAAACAAAACAAAAACAACCCAAAATTGTTTTGGGATTGATCAAAATGTTTACTTTTTATTTCAGTGTTTTGAAGGGAGTGGGGGGTGTTGTATTGGTGATAAAGTAATGCAATGTGTTTCTTTCTGAAAAGAATTGTTGGACCTTTCTTCTGGTTCTCTTCCTAACCAAAGTCCTGGTGGAACCCACCTGGTTTTGCAAAGTCTATTGATATCAATAGAACTGAATGTTCCAAGGTGTCACGGATTGCGTCCCTACAGTGGGGAGCCTCTGAGAGGCACAACTATGGGGAGGCTTCCGCAACTCTACTGTTCACCCTTCCAGTGGGGCAGTCCAGCCCGGCGGCCACAGAGTCTACGGTACGAGTCCTCCGGTCAGGGCAGTCCGGCCCGGCGGCCACAGAGTCAACAGGCGAGCCTCCGGGTCGGGGCAGTCCAGCCCAGAGGCCACAGGGAGAATGGTGCCCGGGTAGGGGGGCTCAGGCCCTCCTGCTCCACTGAGCCCCAGCCCAGGACCCTAGGGCTGTGGGGGTTATGGCACCCAGCCAGCGGGGAATCCGACCGAAACATGCCAGCCTCTGGCCATCATATCCCAAACCATACAACCTGGGCCCCCTGGGCTGCTTCCTACCCGGATAAGTCCTGGTCCATGTCTGGTCCTCTCTCCCCCAGGGAACTCTGGGATCCACACACCACAGTCTGCATAGGCTGGTTTTCCTCAGGATGGCTGTCACAAGATGGCTACTTCTGCCGAGTACTCAGAAGGCTTCCCTCTCCTGTAGCTGGGGACTGACCACACTCCTGGGAGAGAGGTCCTTCCTCCTCCTCAGCCAGCCCCAACTGAGCTGAGCTGCCTCCCTTTATACTGGGGCAGCAATCGGAGCATGCCCAACAGGGCTTACGGGGTGGGGCTTCTGCTGCCCACAGGGTTTGCTGAGTGTCTTTAGTGCGGGGTAGGCTCACCCCGTCACACAAGGGAATATGGTTACATCAAAATTACTTTGCCCAGCTTTACCAATCATCCTTTTAGCCATTTCTTGAGCAGTATCAGACCTCCCCAATCCCTAACAAGGTACTACTCTGCTAACAATGTACCACTGTGCTGTAAATGAAACTTTTTTGTTTTGGAGGTCAGAGTATCTCTTGCGCTCTGTGCTTTAGCCTCCAAATGACCAACACTACCCCACTAAAGAACATTAGTTATACTAAAACAACTTTGAAAAAATGGACATGTGATTAAGATAGATTCAAGGAAATTAATTATTTTAATGGAAATAAATAGCTGCATGTAGATAATTGCTCATGAACAATCGAGTTTGGGGGGGGGGGGTTATTGATTTATTTTTGGAGTGATGACATTGTTTTTCAAGATAGTAAAAGGTATAACTATGAGATGGCCTTAAATAGCTCAGTAGTTCATCAGTTAACTTTCTGTGGCAGAAATCAGCCTGTAGATGTCCCCCAAGACATGTTGTTCTAGGCCTAATAGCTCATTTCTGTTGAAAGCAACTATCGTTTATAAATTACCAACAGATCAAGTTAAAGAGAGCAGGGGAGATGAAAGGCTGCCCAGGAATGGCTATTTGGTGGGAGAATAGTGGCTGTAATGACAGAGCGAAGAGCATCTCAGACCAAGAGAAATATGAGCTAAACAAAAGCTGATAAGAGAAATAGGAGTGAGAGTCTTAAAGGAGAGTAGTTGGCTGAAGATGTCAGAAAAAGGGAGCCAGAAAGTGACACACCTCATGTTGAATTTTAGATATGGACATGATAAATTCTCCCTTGACTTAGTGCTCCAGAATTGACCTTAGCACAGTAGTACAAGATGAAAAGCAAGCATTTTTTGTTGCTGCTTTTGTAAAATGGCAAGTTTCTGAATATAGATACTTCCATGAGACACCGCAGTAGTTTGTGGAGCAGGATAATATCTCAGCCACTTGAAATCACATTGAGATGACTCTTGGTGACCTTTAGCTGTCTTTATTGGTATAATTAATTGCTGGAGTAACTCCGTTGATGTTAAAGGGCTTGCACCCGGGATGAACTTGGTTCTGTGTATCCTAATGCCATTTGAAAACTGGAAAGTGTTCATAAACATATTGGAATTCTAACTAGGTACTTGGTTCAACCATTTCAATCCTCTGTCTGTTTTCTGTTAATAAATGTTCTGCTTTTGGTTCACATAAATGTTCGAGAAATAGCTGCTGTTCATTCCCATGGAGACACCGGTATTTGTGCATGATTTAATCACTGGTCACTGTTATTTATTGGTCTGCTTTTTTTGTTTTGTTGTTCAACTTTAAAGAAATTGCAATCTGGGAGCAGAAACAATATCAGATGGTTTGTCACACATTACAGATAATGAATAGTTAAAGCAAACAGATCATGAACAACCCCTGGACTGAAATTTCTTATTTCACACTGTATTATCATATTACTTAGCTTTCATCCATTATCCTACCGATTTTTGTCCACAGATTGCAAAACAATTTACAAAGGAGATAAATAATATCCCCATCTTACAGATGGGGAAACTGAGGCATGGCAGTGAAGTAACTTGCCCAAAGCCTCCCAGCAAAAACCAAGACATACCTAATATATGAATAGGAATTGAGATCTGTTTGTGTTCACAAACAGTGAAAAAAGCGTTGAGTTGGGCTGTTTGTTGAAAAGGAACTATTTCCTGAATATATTACACATATTTGCTTCTAAAAGTCAGTTTGCGATAAATAAACCACAAAAAGTTATATACTATTTTCATCTCTGTGTTTGTATACAGTTTATATGTTCATTTTTTAAACCTAACTATGCCATGGTGTTTAAACTTTAAAGCAGGGCTTTTTTTGTGATGGTACTCAGGGATACTGAGTACTGGCTCCTTTTTTTGTGATTGTACTCAGGTATGCTGAGTACTGGCACCTTTTTTTCACAGTGATGCGGCCCTGGCATCTGCCGCTGCTGCTGGTGGCCCCAGGTCCCTGGCCAAGTACTGGTACCATTTCCCCCCCCCCCCACACACTTTCTTGCAGTGCCTTTTGCATTCTGAAGGCTTTGCTGCGAGATGTGAAGTAAATAGTTCACTCTGTCGATGAGCTGAGATGAAGAAGCCTTTTTGTAAGCTGACTATCCTGACCTCTGTGAGGAAGTGTAAATGAGCTCTGTCGCCTGGAGAATAAACTCCAGCCTACAGGAATGTTAAAAATTACGCTATTTGGTGTGTGAGAAATGGAACTAGTTGCACACGAGAGACTTAGCTGTTGAAAAGTTAGGTGCCAGAATGTTCATAACAAGATAAACCACGTGCAGCATGGTCTCATGCTACAGTATGATAGATAGGGGGGTTTGTATTGGTTTTGTCTTTTTCTGAGACAAGCCTGTAGCTGGATGGATTAAGGATGTGAACTGTTTGCTGCTTCAGTGAAACTGAGTGAGAAAAGGGCAGCTCATGTGTAGATTTAAGTTTTATCTCTGAAAAAGCATTTAAGGACATGTCTACACTGCAGAAAAAGACCTGTGGCTGTGACTCGCAGGCTATGTCTACACTAGAATAGTTGACTTTGTTAAGTTGACTTAATAAGGTCGACTTAAAGTTGACTTAACAAAGTCGTCTTAACTTTTCTAGTGTAGACATAGCCCCTTTCTGACCTTATTAAGTTGACTTAATGCTTTAAGACGACTTAATAAGGTCAATTTAGGTTCTAATCCCTGTCCCCACTGGTTTAAGTCAATTTAAGGAGTCAATTTAAGCCTTAAATTGACCTAAAACTAGGTGGTGGTAAGTCGATTTAAGTTTTCCTTAAGTCGACTTAAGGAACAGCTTATGTCGACTTAATAAAAGCCCAGTGTGGACAGGGAGTAAGTTAGGTCGACTTTAGCCTCCTTAAGTTGACCTAACTTGTAAGTGTAGATGCACCCTCAGAGTTTAGATCAATTGACGCAGGCTCACACTATGAAGTTAAGAATAGCAGTGGAAACATTTGGGCTTAGACTGGCACACGGGCTCCGAAATCCAGCAAGGTGGATGGGTATTGGAGCCAAAGCCCTGGGCTGAGGCCAACTGCTTACAGTGCTAATTTTTAGCCCTGCATCGTGAGCTGAAGTCAGTTGATCTGGGTTCTGAGACTTGCTGCGTGTTTTGGGTAGTTGATTTTTTGTAGTGTAGACATGACTTCAGAGACCGAGAGGAGTGAGCGAGGAGTACAGTTATTCTGAATGAAATATTTAATTTGTTTTCATTTATTCGGGTATTGTTACCCCCAAATAACAGTTCTTTTCAAACAGCTGTGTGCTTGTGCCTGTGTGTGTTTAGGGTAGGGAGGAGGTCTGATTCTAATGAATTCATTTTGGTATTGAGGGATCTGACAAGGCTGGGTGAGGATACCACATCCCTCCACAATAAATAGGGTGTAGAGTGGGGGAACATGCTCTGCCGTGTAATAATTGACACGTGAGAGAATTCTAGTTTTCATAACCTCCTTTGTATCATTAGTGGTGGTTTGATCCCACTAGATCTGAAAAATATTACCCCGGGCTCTGTTGGCTACCTACTCCCACCTGGGCCAAGAATATCCTTGGTTTAGGGAAAGGTTTGATTTCACTGGAACAAGAATTCCATGCTTCAGGTAAGGAGTAGTAGATACTACTTTCCCCCCTCACACTAAAACAGTAGACACCAAGGGTACAGAGGTAATATTCAGTGGGTTTTATGGAGTTGGAGGCAAGAGGGTGATTTCATGTCGGTTTAAATCCTTTTCTGACAAAAATTTGGGACAAGAAGACTTTCTGTCCATTTCTCTCATTCCTGTGCAGAGAATTGCGATCTTCTGAATATAATCAGGTTACAGTGTATTGATCTGTACAGCCTAAATACTTTTGTTAGAGGAACATCTCTTTAACTTCTGGGGCTGGTGGACCCAAGCTGTCAAAAATGTAGGGCTATTAAATATAATGTATATTTCATACAGAACTTCCTTCCTATGAAACCCTTTATTCAGAAACTGGGTGTGTTTTTATAGAATAAACTGGCTGACACATCTCTTCCTAATGGATATGTTTAAATGGCACATTAGAAAACAAAATTGTTCTGGAAACCTCAAGTCCTGTTTTGGAAAATTATAATGTCTCATTGACAACACGCCAACTAAGCAGCGGCTTTTTAACAAACAGTAACACATCTATTATTTGGGCCAGATCCTCTACTGTGAATTGATGTTGCGCCACTGAAGTCAAGGGAACTGCAAGTCCTGGACCTTGTTTGGATTTTGTATGATCTGAAGGATCATCATGAGAATTCCAGCTTGGAGCTAGACTGCAGCCACTAGGGATTTCAACTACAGAAGCAGGAGTTCCTTGTGGGTTTCTCTCAGCAAAATATATTTTTCTCCCACTGAATATGGGTGAAATTTTGAACCTATCTTCCTAGGCTGTGGGAGAATGTTCTTCTAAATCAGAGCTGGCAAAAGTATTTGAAGTATGTCATGTAGGGAAGCATGCCCTCCTCCTGCAACATTGTCCTTAGTGCACTGCATGCAGTTAACAGGCCAGGGTGTAATTGGCCCTGGAGAGATTTGCAAGAAGATGAGGCACCAAGGAGTTCCTTGAATCTTGTGCTCTACCCTCAGGCTAGCCACAACATAGCTGAGGTGTGCAAGGCCGGCTAGTGTCCCTTTAGGTGCTTCCTGCTCCAGGGGGCCAGAGGCAGGGTGAGGCACTATTACCCTCTCCTCCTTGGCTACACTGTGCTGCCCAGGATACCCCTGCTCTTCCTAAATGCCAAGCTCTTCATAGGGACTGTGGTTGTAGCATGACCCCATTACTTCCTCCCCAGCCAGTCTGAGGGGTCCAGAGGGCTAAAATAGTTTAGCCCAAGTGGTTAACAGTAGTATTAAATAATGTAATGCACTACTAATGAGTTTTGCAAACTTACAACTATATTTCTGATTACTTGATGAAATCACTGATTTCTATTGTATTCTGTGTTATTAAGGGGAAAAAAAATGCAGAAGCCTGGATTCCAAATCACAGGCTTTGTTTCCATTTATCACAATGTCAATAGTACAGAAGGTTGTAATAATTAAATGAAATACTGATTGTGAACAATCATCACGTTGTACAACATGTTGGCCACACACTATAAACATTACATTAGATATTCTGAGGGGAAGCTAAAAAGTAAACTTTACTTTTTACATAAACACTCATCATAAATCTTGCTATTTTTTTAAACTTTCCACACCAATACTTGATTGAGAATCTAAATGATACTGTTTGAAGGCTGGGCTAAAAAATATTAGTGCAGATAAACAATATTCTTTTAAAGTAAACACTGCTACACGGCATATGTAACTTAGACATTTACTACTTTAATGATTACAGTGAATAAAATATAGTCCCTGATACTCTTCTGTTCTTACTGGTGCAACTTCATTAATTTAAATGGAATCACTCCTAATTCCTACTGGAGTAAATGGGAGAGATTAGGGACCTGATACCCTTTCAACTGGGTATGATTTTTGGTTTGGCCTATTATAAAGATAGAAGTTGTAACTACATGTCTGGATTTTAAACCCTAAAAGTTTGGGAATTATTTTTTTCTTTTGGGGGGTGGGAGAGTTGATTTGGTGCTCTCTCAGGTGTATTCTGTTTCTTCTGGTGCATGCAGCTATGAAACTGTGATGCCTCAAATATTTTGTGTGTGCTGTACCTTTAGTGAGGGCCATTTTGCATGCCCCAATTCCCTCGGTTATCCCTTGGCAATATCTGCTCACTAGTATGAAGAAAGAATTCCCACTCTGGTCCTAGGTATGTGTGCACAATTGTTCTCAGGGTTCAATACAAACTCTGAGAGGAAACACATATTGTGTTCTGTCTCATGGAGCCTTTACTTTTGTTTTGTTCTCTTATTTTCTGTCAGAGTATCCATAAGGTAGAGTATCTGTGTATGTTTTGAGTCTGGAAGAACACAATGCTCCTCATTAATTTAAACAAGTGTCACCGGAATTTCTGAAATTAACGGTATCACAGTTTGTCTAATATCTGTATCCTTCCACCCTGCTTCCTAAAGTGGGTCTCATGACAAGTGTCGCAAAGCAGAAGCCAGTGTGGAATACACTTCCGAGGAGAATAACTGTTTGAAATGGAAAGTTACAACAACAGAACAAAGGGTTGGATTTTGTAGAGACATTACCAGTGTGAAACCCTCCTTAAATGAGAAGAAAGTGCATTGGTGAGGTTAGGTCAGTATGCACATGTTTTAAATTAGTGGTTTCTAAACAAGGAAGTGACAATTATTTGTTATGATTATTTGTCAAATAATCACATCTGTATTTAATTACCACATATGCTCCAGTGTTTGTATTTCTCACTAGGATGAATTCAATGGGAATACTTTTGGGTGATAAATTTTGAGCCCTCACTTTATCAGGCACACACAAATTAAATATACTGTAGTGTTAAAAGTTATAGATAAAATTAATTCCTTATAAGTGGAATTGACCCCCCCTTTTTATCTGTAATATGTTATGTTTATAAAGAACAGGAATGAATCTGATATAGATGCCTTGTGTTGTAAGTTTCTTTCATTCCTGAAGATCCTAACCTCTGATTGGGTCAAATATTGTCTCGCTCTTCCCCCCTCTCACTCCTCCCCAAAATAGGTGTTTTATGCAGTAAACTGACTGTACATGGAGCTGTATAACATGCTATCATGATGGGGAAACGGGCTGGCCGGACAAAACCTGAATGGCGCTGCAGCGCCATGTGCCGGATCACAATGCCCAGCTCTGCAGACAGGAGCTGCTGGAGCATCCATGAGAGGATTTTTGGTTTTATTTCTCTTTTCCACTGACTTTTTTCTTTCATGTTACCTTGCCTGCGTGAAAAACACAAGGCTGCCATAGTAGACAAGCAATACTGTGTGAGCTTCCAATGTGATGCTGAGGCAAAACAGGCTAATGCAATCCTCAAATATACAAACAGGAGAGTAGTGAGCTGGGTTTACCTCTGTGTATGCCAGACAAATTCAAATGGGAAATAAGGCACCATTTTTTGTATCAGTTAGGGTGATTTAACAATAGGAACAACCTAGCAAGGGAAGCAGTGGATACTCCACTATCTCTTGATGATTTTAAATCAAGACAAGCCAGGATCTGCGAGTTGGTACTTTCCCCGGAAAGGGGGGTTATATGGACTGCTGCTCAGCTGGAGGGTGGAGTAACCGCAGGTACTCAGCTGGAGGACTGAATAGCTGAGAGAGTGACAGACCACAGGCCATGGATTTGTTAGACTGCTTGAGCTCATCCCCAATACCACTGCCTGGAGGTGCCCGTCTGGTGGGGAGCGTGCACGTCTTACAGCCTCTCTCTGGGTGGAATCCCATGATTTTTACACTCTTTGACTGAGTTACAGCACCCTGTGCACCAATGATGATTACTCAGCAGGCCTGACTGGATTTGACAGCTGGAAATCTTCACTCTGTGAGCAGTGGTTAATGCAGTGACTAGACAGCTTTCTTAATACAAAGTATTGTTTAATCTGAACAGAGGTAAAGCAGCAAAGCAAAAGAGAACCATAGAAATGTGGGGGTGGAAGGGACTTTGAGAAGTCATCTAGTTCAGCCCACTGTTCTGAGGCAGGGGGGCCATGTATAGATAGTAAAAGAGTTTTAACACAATAAACCGTCTATGTGCATGTCTGTTTTATCTGAAGGCATAGGTGGGCTTATCTTACCCAGCATCCTCAAACTCTGGAGTATGTGTCCACATTAACTCAAAACCTCTATCTCCCTCTTCAAGAACTGTCTCCTCTTAAATCCAACCAAAGTCCCTTATTCTCTCCTGTGTCCTTCCAGACTGGTTAAACTGTCTCTCTCCTGTGTCCTTTCAAACTGGTTAAACTATTTGGCTACCTGATCAGGCACAACATCATGAACAAAATCCTCAGGTAGGCTTGCAGCTGGCCATATGGAGAATTTTGTTTTCAAAGTTTGGGAGAGGGACTAAACCTCATTTTATAATTTGTATCCAGAGAGTTCTAATTAGGGTGGTTTTTCTTTTGTTTATTTTTTTGTTTCGTAGGTGTTTTTGAAGGGGCATGTGTTAAACCTAAACTAAAGCGTAACCCTTATGTAACAGATATTTCTTGTTAAGTGTTTATTTCCTTGACAGAATTTCCTCCACTAAACATTCACAGCTAAGAAATCCTACAGGAAAAGAAACATAACATGACCTCAGAAATTTGTGGTCATTCGTGTCCCATGGATGAAGGAACATAGAAGATGGAAAGCTCTGGGATTGAATCTCAGTGGCTTATGCTTGAGGGTTTGTGTTTAGTGGTACAATGATTTACTTGATATGGGCAGAGGGGGTTGTATAGTCTGGATGACATCCATCTCAATAGAAGGGAAACTAGTTTTCAGGAGGGCAAGGTGGTTAGACCAATCAGGAGAGCGTTAAATTAACAACAAAAGGGGAACACTTGTTTAGTATAAATGAAATTAAGTTTAGCACAAAATTAAGGTTAAGAGCAAAATTGATGAAGGCATCAGAGGACATGAGAAGAAGACATTTTTAACTGCCTATTTACCAGTACTAGGAGCCTGGGTAATAAGAGGAATTGGAATTGCTCATTTATTATCATAAATTTGCCCTAGTGATATTATTGAAACCTGGCAGGACAGTTAGTATAGTTACAATCCTAAAAGCTATGTAGGAAGGAGCAAGTGGTCAAAAGGAAAAGGCATGCTGTCAAAAACGGTATTCCCTGTGTTTGGAAGTAAATGATCTGGAATGATTATGGATTCATTTTCTATCAGATAAAGCACAGGATGATGGGCTCCTTGGTACTTATTTATAATGTGTAGGGGAAAAAATAGCTTGGTTATCAGGAGGGATTTCAGTCAGAGTAATGTATGCTGAAAGTCTGATGCTGCGGATACTATAACTTCCTTGGAATTTCTAAATACTTTAGGTGAGAATTTCCTAACTCATAAAATATTTTATGGGGGAATTCTATATTAGATCCCATCCTGATTGATGAAGAGCAGTTGATCATAGAATTAAAATTTAGTGATAAGTTAGGTGCAAGTGATCACAATTTGATTATTCTGTTTGCAACATAACAAATGTAAAGGCAATATTATTTGCTTAGTGCTTTAAAAAGGACAGTTAAACAAACTTAAAAGAGGACCCAGGGCACAATATAGATTGAAGTACCTGTACTTAAAAGGTGTTCAGAGAGAAAGTGGATGTTGGTGAAATTTGAAAGCCCTTAAGGAAAATGGTTTTTAATTCTAAACGAAAATTCCACACTAAAAAAATTGACTTTAGGCTCTGAAAACAGATGTCTCTTGTACTTTAGAAGTCACAAACTATTCCAAAATAGCACAAGATTTTCTCAAATAATCAGTTAATAGGAACATTAATTTTATTTACACAAATGTCAACAATAAAATAAAGAGGAATTTTTACAGCTCTCTGGATGTTGTCTGTACATGGGTAGTATATCACACCCCGACATCCTCTTCATAATTGGAGCTACGATTTCATATTTATACGCCATGTGGAGGTTGACATTCTGCGTTCTGTCCCCTGTTCACTAATGTATTAGTTCCCTGGTTCCCTGAAAATAATTATCAGACAAATCAGATGGAATAGAGAATTTAAACAGAAAAATATGAATGATCATTGGGAACTGTTTTGGCAGATGCCCAAAAAGCCAGCCAAGGCCAAAGGCTACGCTAGTTTAAAAAAACCTGTCTTTCTGTCTGTCAATATTAGAACTGTCAATAATAATACAAAAAAAGGCAGAAGTGTTCAGTAAATATTTCTGTTATGTATTTGGGAAAGAGCCAGACAACATATGCATATCATGTGATGATGAAATACTTCCCACTCCAACAGTAACTCAGTAGGATATTAAACAGCAGCTAATAAAATTAGACATTTTAAAATCATCATGTTCAGATAACTTGCATCTAAGAGTTTTAAAGAGCTAGCTGAGAAGTTCCCCACCAGCAATAAATCTTGAAACACTGGAGAAGTTCCAGAGGACTAAAAGAAGGTAGCAGTGCAAATATTTCAGAAGAGTAAATCGAATGACATGGATAACCATAAGCCTGTTTTCTGACTATAGTCCCTGGCAAAATAATGCAATAACTGATGAGAAACTTGGCTAATAAAAAATTAAAGGAAGGTTAATTAATAGCAGCAAACATAGGTTTATGGAAACTAACATGGTATCTTTTTATGATGCAAATACAGGTTTAGTTGCATTTGTTCTTGGCCCTGTGATACATAACAAGTTTCTATCAATGACTTAGAGGAAAATATGAAATCATTACTGATAAGATTTGCAGATGAGGCAGATTGGAGGAGTGATAAGTAATGATGAAGACTGGTCAATGATACAGAGTAATCAGGACCTGGCCTCAAGGAAACAATGTGTGTTTCAACACAGCCAAATGTAAAGTCATACATGTGGGAATCAAGACTGAAGAATATGTTTAAAGAATGGGGGACTTTATCATGGGAAGAAAAAATTTGGGGGTCAGGCTG
Organism: Pelusios castaneus; assembly: GCA_007922175.1. Lineage (NCBI taxonomy): Eukaryota > Metazoa > Chordata > Testudines > Pelomedusidae > Pelusios > Pelusios castaneus. The sequence goes on from ML685784.1 coordinate 2,673,085, forward strand.
GTTAATCAGCTAAACATACCCCCCCATTGTGGCCAAAGGAGCTAATGGAATCCTTAGATGTATAAACAATATCAGGTAGAGAGGTTCTATTACCTCTGTATTTGGCACCGATGTGAGTGACTGAACAGAAATGTCCAGTTCTGATATCTTCAATTTAAGAAGAATGTTGAAAAATTTGAGAGGGTTCAGAGAAGAGCCATGAGATTGACTGAAGGACTCGAAAATGTGGGTGATTTAATCAGAGTCTATAAATACCTAAGTGGGGATTTGAAAGTTGATATCAGAGGGCTCTTGAATCAAGGGGAAAAATGGTGTAAAAAGACCAACGGCTGGAAGTTGAAGTGAGATGAATTCAGATTAGATATAAGGCACACATTTTAACGGGGGTAATTAACCATTGGAACAATTTACCAAAGGTTGTGGTGGATTCTTCATCATTGAAAGTTTTAATTCAAGACTGGATATTTTTCTAAAAGACAGGCGCTGGAACAAACAGCAACTAATTCAGAAAAGTCCTATGTTATAGGAGGTCAGATGATCACAGAGGCTATTCTGGATTTAGAATTTATGAATGAAAGCAATGTCTTGGGTAGGATTTCCAAATTGGAACAAGAGCTGCCTCTTGGGAGAGAAATCAAACAACCTGGATGAAGATGAACTTTCTTGGTGTTCACTAATCTGATTAACAGGCATTTTATGGGAAACACAGAACTCCTAAAGGCCAACTAAAGTACAGTAAAAGAGAACTCTGCATATGATTTGAGCTTGAACCACAATTTGCCTGAAAGAAAAACCTATAATTAATTTAATCACTAAGACTAGTTATCTTTTCCTTTCATTTGTAAAGAAAGAATCTGAAATCAATTGTGTACTGTTTCCTTGTATCTTTTATACATGTCTCTGCCCAGTCATGCATAAACTAATCTTAACAATGCTAATCATATAGTACCTGATGTGTCTTATTTTTTCCTTTATATGCTGTAAATTTTCCCTGACATTGTATATGACTGGGAATTTACTTTGTAAAGGATTTCTTTGGTTTCTCTTGGTATTTACAATGGTAAAGTGATCACCATTACAAAATAGTGCCTAATATATCATTTTCCTCCATGTTTCCAAAGGAAAATATTTTTGTGTTTGTAAATGTTGGCTCACAATAACATTTATTAGTGCAATACAATATTTTTAGGGTCAAAATCTACCCTCAGATGACCGGATATGTTTCCTATTGCCGTTATGAGCAGTGTATGTTTTTCTGAACATGACATTTGGCTAACATTGACAAAACCTTTCAAAAATTAAAGTAATTAATTTATTTTTGGGCACTATTATGGCTTCTGTAGCTGAAGCCATGATGTAACCCCTGTATGTGTGTTTGTGTTAGTGTGTTTGCAGAGCTACACTGAACTAGCAGCCAGATGTTACTGCCACTCTACCTATGGACTGCCGAAGCAGACTGAATGCCTTCATGAGCACTGGGGGAAAAGCATTCTTAGAAGTGTCTTCTTCATCTTTTTAGATGTGTCGTCCATGTTCTTATGTTGTTGGCCTCCAACCACCGTGACTGGGAGTGCGCGTGAGAGACAGGAGAATAGAAAGGACCTTTTGAGAGAGAGATGGTTCTCAGTGATATAAACAGGCTTCATTGTTTATTCTCTGTCCCCTATCTTCAAGAGGATCTCTGATTATAAACATTTAGGGCTAAATTCTTGCCTGATTATAACTTCATTGATGTCATTGAAGTTGCATTAATGGTTCATGTTGCTCACTGATTTTTATAGGACTTTTCCTTTAAAGTGAATATGTCCAAACAGGAGCTTTCCTCTATGCTATTAATGTTTCTAAAGGGTATGAATACCCTACATTGAGATTTTCTAGGAAGCTTGAAAATCTGAGTTAGAGGCAAATAAATGTTCTGTGATAGGGTGTCTTATAATCTGCACATGCACAAATGTAAATTCTTAAAAGATGACTATAGGTAAATCTATCATTTTTTTATTTTCAGATATTGGATCCTGAAGCATTCCTACTTTGTAGTATTTTGAACGTGCTTTGAATTTTCAATCTATGGGATTATTATGCCTCCCCAAAATAACAGCCCTGCATCCAACATTGTTTATGAAAGACTGGATGCTATTAATATTGGGATTTATCATTTTTATGATTACTTTGACAGTTTTACATTTGGAGTTGGAAGATATTCTTTTAATTTCACTCATTTTTATCTATCTGTTTGGCTGAACTTTGTTAACGTTTGCTTAACCACCAATAATATTGCTGGTGTCAGCATCTTTTCTCTACAAATCTTTGTGCAAATCAATTTATGCATATATTCAGTGTGACATTCATAGAAAGTGGCATGTCTGAGACTTGATGGCATAGCACCCGCCACACTGGGTTTTGCTTGCTGTAATAATATCATTCCGGAAGTGGTACTTTTAGTGGTAAATCTTCTGAGAATAACAACAAAACCCAAACCGCTCCCTCAGCGGGTAAAGAATGGAGCTGAAAAATAAATACTTGGCAGTGCACAGAGCTGCTACTAACCTTAGCACTGGACGTGCTCCCTCAAAGTTGCTATCTTCAGTTTGTTAGCCAAACTCCTGATGTGAACATGTTTTGGTGTATTTCTATCTTACAGCCCTTGTTTATGTCAGTTTTGATGTAGCTGTTATGTTTCAAATCAAAATCAGCCTTGTTTTACAATCCCAGCTTTGCCGTGGAATCCGAGCAGCGTAAGCATTCTACTGGCGATATTATTTCTCTCTCTAGTCACTGTCACACTCGATTTAACTTGACTTTTATTTTTGTTGTAAGATAGCTGCCACAAAAGTAAGGACAAATCTGACTGATCACTGTAATACCATTACCACAATGATTTGAGAGACAGCAATAGATATGAATCAACTAATAACCAAGAGTTTTGCTTTGCTTATGGGACCCAATGGACTCATAGCCTGAGGTGGTAGGGCTGTTGGCCATATTAATAGCTATCCAGCCCAGTAGGTTAGCTAGAGCTCAGTGTGCTGCCTTATAAGAATGTATGTTTTGGTTGGGTTGCAGCCCTCAGGCAGTCAGGGACTGAGAATGCTGAGAGGCTGGGCAGGAAGGAAAGGGTTGTTTTGTTTAGAAGGAGATGGAAGGGAATGGGTAATCATCAGAGTTAGCCATGTTGATATAATCTGGAAAGAGGCATGTCCAGCGCTACTAGCTAGAGGGGCATTTGACATGGGGTATTAAAATACAATGAAAAGATTTTTTTTCTTGTAAAGTACACTTCATAAACTTCCTGAAGAGTTAGGTTTAAAACAAATTTTAATGTCTGTCTGAGGGATAAACTCTCAGGAGCCCAGCTTTCTGCTAAGAGCTCCTCTGAGAAAATTTATCATTTTATCTCCTCTTAGTAACATATTCTGTTTCCTTAAAGCTTGGATATCGCTTAACCCTGAGCAGCTTTTATTGTCCCACTCTGTGTACCCTTCAGTTTGCAGTAGGAAAGGTGAATATACATCTGCACTGGCATTTGACCAGTCAGAAGTCTGACTGAAATTAATGATGGCTCTAAATGACTACTTCTTTTTGAAGCCTGTCTTTAGCAAGGAAAGAAAAGGGAAGTAAGTAGACTTCATAAAAGATCCAAGCAGTTAACTGACTTCATTTTGACTTTATCACGTGGTGGCTGCATGCCTGGGCCAAGATACTTTCTTTCTAGTGGTAGGTACATATATTTACGGTATCTATAAAGGCTCCAATATAGTACTTGAACCAAACCCAAAGATTTCCTTTGGTTAGCATTTCTGCCTTCTTGGTCACAGAGGTCTCTCTCTCTCTTTTCCCCCCTCCATAAATTAGGAGCCACTTTGATATCACATATTTGGCTTTGTTAATCTGCTAATACCTGAACAGATAAAATCCCCAATCCTTGCCTTAAGAAAACTGGACAAAGTTGATGTTTTTATAGGTGCCTTGATATTTTTTTCCGTATTCTGAAGTTTTAGAAATGTTAAGTGTGATGTAGAGACTCTTGTTCTTTAATCTGTGCTTGGATTTTCTTCTCCTTGTTGTTAGCTGCTTGGCTACCAAGTACTTCAATTTGCATTTTTGCCTCCATGTTTTTGCAGAATTTAACTTTACAGATGCATTTTTTGTTTTCCTTCACCTTATTTCCATATATCCTCTTTATTACCATATAACAATTACACAGACTTTCCTTTTCTTGTTTGTATTTTAATGGGATTGGTTTTTTTATAGCAGTTGTAGAAAAGCTGATAAAATGCTCCATAGCTATCTTTTCAGTTTGTGTCTCAATATTTCTACCCATGGAATCCAAACTTTTAGTTCCTTTAAGTTTCTGAACTCTTTTTTTGTAAGCCCTCTATGCTATCCTGGCTTTGATACTTAAACTTCTCCTGTCTCTGTAGTATTGTAAACAGGATCATTTTGTGAATGCTTGCTCCAAGTGTCCATCTTCCTTCCAAGTTTTCTATTATTTCTTCCCTGTTTGTCAAATCAAAATCTAAAATTACGTTATCCCTGGTTGATTTCTTTAGTTTCTGGAACAAGAGATTATTTTCCACACAGCTCAAGAACTGGTGGTCTCATTTTTTTGTTGTGTAGAAACATAGGATTTGCCACATGAGATCAGAGGATTTGTCTATCAAATCTCTGTGTGTGGCCTATTTTCCTTGATGCTTCAGAACATGAAAACCTGCTATAGTACAACTAGCTAATTCTCTTGCATTGTGGAGGGGAGGCAGAGAGAGGGGAAGGGTGGAATCCTTCAGCAATCATCTTATGTCCTGAGATGTGAGATTCGGTTACCCTGATCTTAGCAGCACTGACTACAGAGGTCATTTGCAGATCAATGGCAGGCCCAGAATGCAACTTTTGAGGTGATTTTTGGCTGATATTCAGGCACGGGGCAGACTAATTGTTTCTCTAAGATGTTAAATTGAGTATCTGTAGTACTGACCTTCATGTATTTCATTTAGGGTCCAGCTCTCTCCTATATAGAATAACCCAGATAGGGTAGAGATAACTCCCTGTGTTTCCTGTGGAATACTTGAATTGACTTTGGGATTCCTGTGGAAAAAACTGGGAGGGGGGTGTTCCTCTCTTAACCTTTGTGTCTTAGGGGATTTGTAAGAGGCATGGAACAGCCATTCTGTCATTTATACCGTAGAGAGGACTACTCCTGCATGAGCACATTTCTAAGGCTCCCCTGAGACCTCACAAGGGAGTTCTGAAGTGATGGTACATAGAATATGTTAATTCAGCCTTTGGCTTATCAGTGGGGAGAATTGGAAAAGGTTCCAGTGGTTTAACACTTGACATGGTGGGCCAGGGGGAACCAGCGGAGTTGTTTGTAGAGAAAGCGGTGGCATGTCTGATCGATGGAGAGTTTTAGCAGCTGTGTTTTGGATTGACTGAGGGAAGTGATCTGGGAATCCAGGAAACCTAGAGAAGAGGTTACTGTAATTAAGGCAGGAGATAATGAGATAGGAGTGAACAAACATTCTGACTGTCTGGACAGACAGGATAAAACTGTCAAAAATCTCGAGGAGGAGAAAATGGCAGGGCTGGAAACTGGCTGGATGTGAAAGAAATGGGAGAGAAAGTGTACAAAATTGAGTGAATGAAGGGAGGGCACTTGTCCACAGCAGCAGGTGAAAGAGAGAGGGGAGGATTGTGTTATGGCTACTGTATTAAAATAATATATTTCACTGTAACTAAATTTCTGCTCTGCATAATCAGCAAGTATAGAAATGGCACTCTAGGGCTATGTCTACACTTGTTAAGTTAAGTCAACTCTGTTAAGTCGACTTAACAAGGTCAACTTTAAGTCGACTTAAGTCAACCTTGTTAAGTCGACTTAACAGAACCTCCAGTGTAGAAATACCCATCTACACTGCCTTTAGGTCGACTTAAGCTTTAAGTCGACCTTCAGAGGTCGTGTTATTAAGTTGACTTAAGGAAGCGCTTACGTTGATTAATAAAAGCCCAGTGTGGATGCAGAATTGTAGGTGGACCTAAGGTGCCAGTGTAGATGCACCCTAAGTGACTCCTGAGAGGTGCATATTTCAGAACCTGAATAAAAAACAAGTTATAACCACCAACGTTTTTTAAAAAGTATTTTTTTTTGTTAAAAATATAATCGATAGTGCTCACTGTAGGAATTCCCAACAGATGATTACCATTTCAGCATCAGATGGCAACAAGCAACATAACCTGGCAATTACAGAGCTCTTTGATGGAGAACCAACTGAACAGACTGGCAGCCTCTAGTAATTTCTCCCAAATAAGAAACACCTGATCCACCAGAAAAAGTTGCAAGTTGTATTATGGTGATGTGACAAAAAATATACTTTTTGTGCCACCGGCCACTTCTTGACATGAAAGGCCGTCAGTGAAATGGCAGAACACTTAAAAATAACCTTTTTGTCTCAATATGATGAAATGTTGTAAAGTGACTGGTATAATAATTTAAGAAATGCTTAATAGGCCAGATTGGGGTGTTTTTATTTGTCATTACCAAAATATGCCACTACTTTTTGAGGAATGCTTTATAGCACATGGCTTTTCTGCAGATCTAGCTTGTATCCCTCAGCGTAGGACATATTGCCTTTGTAACAGATCTGACTTGGATCTGTAATGTATTGGACTGGATTTGTAAAACGTCATTTTATCACTATTTCTTTTTTCTTAATGTATTTATTTGGTGCGAATCCTGCCAGTAGTAGCTTTTAAAAATATTCCTCTGATATCAATATATAGTTAAAAGAAAACACTGGGCCTGGTTCACCACCTTGATATGTGTGGGGCAGCTACTCCAGTGGGGAGCCTCTGTGGCTTCATTCCTTCTAAGTCTCTCATTCTTACCCACACTTACTCATTCAGTCAGTCTCTTGTCTCTGTCCTCATAAAATCATTTCCATATCTCTTTCCTTCCCTCCTTTCTTCCCCCACAGTCCTGTGCTCATCTTTGGTACAGGTGAGTTAAGGACAAGGATGGCTGCTGACCCAAATGGTGGTTCACTGCTTGCAGCCTGTCTTGAGGAGTCAAGCATGACTCTGGCTTTTGGAGGTCTGACTCTGTGTGCAGCATAGGGATGGCTCAAGGTTTTGTGTATGTATCTGATCTTGCGCTGTTTGGGACATCTGTTGTTGGTGAATAGCACTACTTTAATATATCTATAATGCTCAGTCTCAAAACTGGCCAGTATGCTTATAAAATGCCTTAGATAAATAGTGGCCTTACTCTTTGTAGAGTTCTAGGTATTTCCTGTAAGTGTAGGGAATACTGAAAATTCAAAGTAACCTTATTTATTTATATGTTTAACTGATAATGTAAGTGCGACCATCATATGTACAGCAGATTGTTTTGGATGAACCTACTGCGGTAGTCTGTGTCCCATATTAAACTCCAGGTGGCTGGAGCCAGTGGGATTTTATAAACACTGGGACAGAACAGCAGAGATGTTTTTGGGGCCTTGTGTTCATTCTAGTTAGCTGTTTAAATGACCAAAATGTGAAGTTAAGACTCATTTTGTTCCCCATTCCCCAGATTCTTAGGGCTCATAAACCCAGATATGAGAGTTCTGAATTAGGGATGCACAATGAAGTTGGCTAAGGGATATCTCTTGTTTAACTTGGCCATTGAGGTGGCTAGCCCTTGTCTCATGTGACCGATGTTGTGGTTATCTCATCTTTAAATGCAGCATGGCCAAGTTAATATTTTTTTCCTAGCTTGGCTACTTTCACATGTTTAGGATCAGATTTCAGTTTCATGAAAATCAAAATCAGAAGAACTCCTTGTGTATAAATGATGCAAACTTACATAGCTGATGTCTGTGCTTTCTCATTTGCTTTGTTGAAATTATATTTGACTTACTTATTTCATGTTACCATGTAAAATAGTCTTTTGCACTGAATACATGGCAGAGAGATGCATCAAAGAGAATACAATAAACATAATGTGATTGCTTTTGTTTGAGATTTGGGAATTAGTTATATTTAGGTGGACTGCATTTCAAGATATGATTCATTCAGTTGCATGCTTTTTTTCCTGTCCATTGGAACAACCTCAATAACACATTGAATTTGTATTTAGTACATTGTACAATTTGTTCATTATTTTCCCCAAAGAATCAAATGTTTCTGGATACATGTTCTTACTGTCGGAACAAAGTAATGCAGGAGACAGTCAGGCTTTTATCTCACCTCAATTCTAGAAAGATGTTTAAGCACAAATAGCAAAAACTTAAAGGAAACTAACCAAGCTGTATTGCAGCATGTTTCCAAATCCGTCTTTCACCCCTCTTCCAAACAACCAACCAAAAAACCCCTCTACAGAAACAATATGCCTCGATTTCTCCTTAATCTTTTAAACTCTAGCACAGTACTTGCTACACTTGTCTTTCATGCTTCTCTTTCAACCCAGCATTTTCTTTGAGATAAGGGAAAGTATTTCATTTCTGTTCTCAGGATTAGACATTTTGAGATTGTGTGTGATGTCAAGACTCAGATGATGTTAGCCATTTTGTGATGTGATTAAGTGCCATGTTATTGCAGGGCCAGGGGTTTAACCATGAATACCTGCTCTTCCTGATGCAGAGAAGATAGTGCTGTTGAAAGAAAAGCATTTGGAAATCCCCATTAAGGGAGAAGGGATTAAGAAGAAATTGGAGATTTGTTCTTTGAATGAGGTGCAGTTAATGGTGCATATAAATGGAAAGAATCTGCAATGCTTTACTTTGCTGCTTAACTCACCAGTTCTCCCATAAACAGGTTGAATGAAGGGGGCTGGGGGTGGGGAAGAACATTTATTTTGCCTGTGCAGCAGTCCACATTGATAAAGATAATTGGGACTGGCAGCTTTAGACAGGTGTCCAGCATTGTTGTGGTGATTTATGCTTTCATTTAGGAAATACAGTTGCAGTTATTGCTTTGTATTGAATGGGAGATGAGAAAATAAGGGGAGCTGCTGTCTGGTGAAATCTGACAATGTTATGATTACAAAACTGCAGCAAAGAGATAAGTAACAATCATGCAAGGTCTAAATGGCTTGCACTCTTCCTTTTTTCTACCAGTGGGTGCTCTGTACGACTGACAAAAAGCACAGTTCACTCTGCTTTCATTTCAAGGACGGTAAATTAGTAATCTAGCAAATCTGCATGATGATTAACTGTGGGACTGGACTGATATAGTGCTAGAAAGCAAGACGTTGTTGGTTTAGATACCTACAAAACATAATTAAACAAAAAGTATTGTCCCACTTATCTTCTATCAGATTGACCTCTCTGCTTTATAACTGTCAGTTGTATCGCCATATTTTGTCCACTTCTACAACTATCTCTATGCTTCTTTGCGTGGTACTCATTCTATGCACAAAATGCTTTTCCCGAGCAGTTCTCCAAAGCTGCTAAGCTTTCTCTATTTAAATCCTTCCTGAAGATTCACTTCCTCTAAGGATTTTACAAGAAACTTCTTGCCTAAGCAAGTTTAATTTATTAAATATATACTTAATCATGAATGAACTGCTGATGCGTATAGAGGGAAGAGGACCACATGGGCATGGAATGTGAAGAAGAGAGTGTGGTGAAAAGATGACACTTGAATTCTGATGGAGAGAGGAAAATTTAGTATATTTAATTTATTAAAAGAAAACCATACAATTTTTAAAGTGCATGTCCCTCATTCTTTGTTTGTGCTTGTCTTTGTCTTGCTAGATTATATAATCTTCAAAGCAGGGATTATTCCTTTCTCTGTGTTTCCAGAGTGCATATCATGTTTTGAATGTTACTGTGATCTAGGACTGAGCCAAAAGAAATCTGATGAGGTTCAACAAGGACAGGTGCAGAGTCTTCCACTTAGAACAGAAGAATCCCATGCACTGCCACAGATTACTGACTGGCTAGGCAGCAGCTCTGCAGAAAAGAACCTGGGGGTGACAGTGGGAAAGACGCTGGATACGAGTCAAAAGTGTGCTCTTATTGCCAAGGAGGATAACCGAATATTAGGCTGCATTAGTAAGAGCATTGGCAGCAGCAGTCCTTTTTTTCTTTTAAAAAAAATGGTGCTGGTACAGGACCCTCCACCATCACTGCCCCCTCCCAAGACCTCTCCAAACACCCCCTTCCTGCTCCCCTCAGCTCCCCCCCAGCCCCTTCCCTGATCCTCTTGGCCCGGTTCCCAAAACTCCAGGGCCCCTTCCCCGCTCCTCTTGGCCCTCCCAGGGCCCCTTCCCTGCTTGCTCTCTGGTTCCCTGACACCCAGGGCCCACACCCCACTCCTCTCACTCCCCACCTCTTCCCCGCCCGCTGCTCTCCGACCTCTGGGCCCCTTCTCCCTTATCTGGCTGGAGCTGCAGCTGCTCCCTGGCCAGGCTGCTCCCGGTCCCCCCCTGAGCCATGCATCTGAGCACGCTCAGGGCAGGAGATTTGAGAAAGCTCCACCCTGGCCGCAGCTCCCAGGCATCCGCAGGCTGGATTCTGGCACACGGCTGCCGCTCCTTCTCCTGCCAGCCCCGCTGCCCAGCTGGGGTCAGCAGGGGAAAAGAGACCTGCTCCTTTCCCCTGCTGACCGCTGGCCCCCAGCTGAGCAGCAAGGCTGGCCAAGGAAATATAGGTGCCAGTATGCTGTACTGGTGCGTACCGGCTCATAAAAAGCTCTGGCCAACAGATTGAGGGAAGTTATTATTCTTCTCCATTTAGCATTGGTGAGGACACATTTGGCAATTGGATCCTGGTTTGAGCCCCTCATTGTGGGGAAGATGTGGAGAAATTGAAGCAAATCCATTGGAGGGCCACAAAAATGATTAGGGGTCTGGAGCACATGACTTCTCTCAGTGATTGAGGTAACTGGGCTTGTTTAGTCTGCAGAAGAGAAGCGTAAGGAAGGATTTGATAATAGCTTTCAAGTACCTGACGGGGGGTCCAGAGAGGGTGGGAGTAGGCTGTTCTCAGTGGTGGCAGATGACAGAGCTAGGAGCAATGGTCTCAAGTTGCAGTGTGGGAAGTCTACGTTGGATATTAAGGAAATTAGGAGGATGGTGAAGAACTGGAATGGGTTACCTAGGTATTTGATGAAATCTCCATTCTTAGAGGTCTTTAAGGTCCAGTTTGACAAAGCCCTGATGATAAGCCCTGGGATGTTTTAGTTGGGGTTGGTCCTGCTTTGAGCAATGGGTTGGACTAGATGACCTCCATAGGTCCCTTCCAGCCCTAATCTTCTATGATTCTATGATAGTGTGGTGGGGCCCCACTACTTCAAGGTTATAGCATGGGTGGACCACTAGGCCTAGAATATGAAGTAAGCATCTTCCTTTCTTGTGTTTCTGTATCCCATTTAGTCTTACTTTCTCAGCTGTTCCCTTGGATTCTCTTTTCCTCCTTCTGAGATAATTAATATAAACTTCCTATTCTGCTCTGACGCGGTAGTGGAGACACAGCACTGTAGTTTTTACACTTTGCCTCTGTCTCTGTAGCTAGATGAGGTCAAATCTATACCCCTCCTTCTCCCCCCTGCCCCCGGTTGGTGGATGATCTTGTCTATCCTACCTAGAAGTAAAAACCACAGCACCTTGGCTCACTAGGATTTTACCAGTGGGCTAGTTAACATGCATTAGTTATTCTATGGGACCAGGGGATCGAGCCCTAGATTATTACCTGTTCTCCTGTTCTGTTCCTTCCTTCTGAAGTACTTGGCATTGGACACTGTCAGAAGACAGGATACTGGACTAAATGGACTATTGAGCTGACATAGTATGGCTGTTCTTATGTACTATGTTCTTATCCTGTAGTAAAAAAAAAACATTTTTTTTTGCAGTGAAGAGATAGCCTCAGTTTTTCTCTGCTTCTCTTCATCTCAATATCTCTTTTATTAAATTTCAAGGTATTGAAGTTGCTGTTTGTAATTTCCTGCCCTAGTGTTCTGACACTATTTGGCAAAAGGACATTTACAATAAGGTAACTTTTATCGGCTTATCCAGTATCTAGTCCAAACAACTACAAAGTTTGGTTCCAGATATGAGCAAAGCTTGCTCAAGTCTTCTTTTACTATCAAAAGCATTTCATTCATCCATACATGAAAACAAATTTGAACATAAAGGGCCTCATTCTCCTCTGCCTTATGTCTTGTATGATCATTTACACCTGTGCAAAGTAAGTGTTAAACATACAAGCTTGGAATTTGCAAACAAGGCTTATTAAAGTCTGCCAGCTCCTAACAGATAAGGCCTATTTGAGAGTGTAGTTAGAGGTGTTCTTGCATCCAACTCCTTCCCCTATACTATATTAGAGTAGTTGTGATGGGGAAGAGATGCCAGGATTGTCATTCATCTTGCATCATGTGTTCCTTGTGATATTCTACTTTTATAAAAGCAATCTGAACAGATTGTGTGTGTTGCAGAATCTGGTGCCTTTAAAGCCCAAACCAAGGCATACCACATAAAAAGATGAGGCAGAAACTGTTTACAGAATTAAGGGTATTGTTTCTGCTTTAAGATTTAACCTCTACTTAGGAGTAAAGCAGAGTTGAGTTGGTCTTGTCGCCATACTGTTGCTTAGTGAAAAGAAATAGTTTTTCTTTAGTCCATTAAAACTCACCTGCAGTCAAAATCCAGAGGGAGGGCACACTTGAACTGCTCTAACTCCATTTCCATATGCTATGGATTACTTATACTTAATGTAAAGAATGCTTGATTGTTGTTTGCCCCTCTGATCTGTGCATTTTTCTTGGAAGCTATTCAACATGGAGAATGGCTTCCTTGTTGGTTATACTTATGGGAAAATATCAACCTCTACAAAAATTTAAGGGAGCTAAATCTCAGATGGAATCCCTGGTGAAAGTTTTTAATAGACAACAAAAATAAAGATTTCAGTGTTTTAGGAAAAAAGCAGAGTGGTTAAAAAACCATTAATGCACATTTAAACTTAATATATTCAAAGACTCTTTCAGGGAGGCTGCTTGCTTCCTTAAGAAGCTAGAGTGGCACTGGAAGCCCAAAGAGGTCGACCGTGTCTCATAGAATGAGGGTAGTGGTAGGAGACTCAAGCCCTGATCCAGCAAATCTTAACTTTGCATACACGAGTATTCCTCTTGGCTTCAGTGGGACCACCAATTTGCATGTGGAAAACACGCTTAGGAGTCTTGTTGAATTACAGTCTTAGAATCAAGGTAAAGTAGTATGGACAAAAGTCTAATTAAAACTTGCAATTAATGGCCAAAGACTAGAGATAACTGTAATGGTAGCATTTTATTAAGCTATGCAATCTCATAAAGCTCCTATTTAAGTTTAATTATATACACAAACATTTTCTTGCATAGCAATAAACTCTCCCTCCAGCAAAGCAGAAATTAAAATAACACATAACAAACAGAGACATTAACAAGAAACTAGAAACTGAAAGTCCATGCTGTAAGACAGGCGTGACCGTTAGGCCAAGTAATCCACCACCCGTGAAGTCTCCTTCATGCAGCCTATGAAACTATCATATACAAATTACTTATAGATAGGGCCTACCAAATTCACATTCCATTTTTTTTTTCAGTTTTACGGTCCTAGGACTTCAGATGTTCAGTTTAAGTTCACGGTGTTGTAACTATGGGGGTCCCCACCCAAAAGGAGTTCATGGAAAGGAGATTGCAAGGCTATTGTAGAGGGGTTGTGGGATTGCCATTCTTACTTCTGCACTGCTGTTGGCAGGGGAACTGCTTTCAGAGATGGGCAGCCACAGAGTAGTAGCTGTTGGTCGGGCACCAAGCTCTAAAGCTGGCGCTGCTGCCAGCAACAGCGCAGAAATGAGAGATGAGGGGTGTTGAGGGTGGGGTGGTGAGATTAGCATGTGTCTGGATTTTCCACGCAGCCTCCCAGCAGGTTGGGGGCTGACAGCCACCCTCACTTCTGTGATGCCTTCAGAGCTGGGCTTCCAGCCAGCAGCTGTGTAGCTTCCTGCAGCCGTGGGAGGTTCCTGGAGATAGGTCTGATCTGGCTCTAGGAGTGGACCCTTTGGGGGACAAGGAAATCCTGTCTCCCCCAGTCCAGGCCAGGACTAGCAGATGGAACCAGTGGTATAGTAAGAGCTCCTGACTGGGGTGCTCCCAGCCCTGGCCCTCCACTACAATAGCCAGATTTCATGGGGAGATCAGATTTCAGGGTCTGTAATGTGTTTCTCATGGCTGTGAATTTGATAGAGTAAAGGTGGTGACTGGCTGAACTGCCTCTGATATCACAGTGGTCTAGGCCTCTCTGCATGGCATAATACATGCCTTACTGTAGCTGTACACTGTACAGGTGTAATTCATAAAGTCAAAATGGCAGATAACTTTAAAAAAAACCCCATAGTAACAGAGCATGAATTGCAGTGATAATAGAACCTGATGATATTCTGAACAAAAAGCTCTCAAACTTGCTTGTAGCTTTTGCCTTTGCTCCACAATGATTTAAATATTCTAGGCTTCAGAGTGATGAACAGAGTGGCAATCATGGAATCTTATTATGTAGACTAAAGAATGTAACTGTTGCTCTTAAAAAACCCTCTCATTCCTCTCGATAGGAAAAACAGGTGGGCTAGGGCTTATTTTCAATAACTTAACAGTGTCTAAACAATGCCTTGAAAATCTAATGAAGGAAAGAATAGGATTGCTTATTTTTATGAGCAGTGTAATATGTAGTAACAATGAAGAAGTACAAGATATAGGAAATACTAGATACAGGTTTTAAGTTTAATTTTTTTTCTGTCTTGCCTCCCATTCTCCCATGAAACAACTAAATAAAATTCTGGCACCAAGTATTAGTTATACCGATAAAAAAGATATTGTTTGAAAATGTGGAACTAATAAGTATATGCTAAACACTATCATTCAATCATCTCATTTAAATTACATCCATTCCCTGTCTTTAACTACTTACAATGTAAACCCTTTGTCTACAGGCCATACACAAGATCATCAGCTATATAATAAGAAAAGCTGATAAGTTGCCAACTGAACTTGCGCTTAGAGTATTCCTCAAGCATAGAAGAATCCTACAATGGCATGGACCCACCACAGTAGCTCCTATGCTGGCTCCTAGCGTAGAGTATAGTTTCTGGCCAGCCCCTGGAGCAGATGACATAACGCCACATTTGCCCCTTCCCACCACCTAAGCTGAGCTCTGCTTGGGTGAGATACAGTCCAGGTTCCTATTAGAACTTTTCATCAGTAGATCGTAAAGTGCATTAGAAAGGAAGTCAGAAATAAATTGTTCAAAGATAAAAGTTCTTCTGATCAGCATCAAAGCATCTTGGCAAATAACATCCCCTGCAGTGAGACTGCAGACAAGGCATGCTACTGGAATGAAAATCAATAGAGATGGAACCAAGATATATGCAGTCTGCAGGCTATGATGGGAAACATGCTTAACATCTGCTTTTGACTACTTTAAGGAAAATGATGTGCTTTGGATTTGACACCTTGGATCAAGTCCTTACAAAGGACCCTGTTGTCACCAAATTCATTTGTGACCTTCACGGCATGATTGTAGTGTGCAGACGAAAACAAGGAGGTCGGTACTGTTATCCCCATTTTACAGATGGGGGAAATAAATCACAGAAAGGCTGAAGACTTGCCCAAGATCACCAGAAGGCCAGTGGCAGAGCTTGGAATAGAAGCCAGGTCTCCAAAGTTCCTGCGCAGTGTTATACCTACTAGGTCACATTGTCTCCCAGGGTCAGGTCAAATTGCCTGTCTGTTCTCCACCTAGTGTATGGATGATGCTAGTTCAAATTGATACCTATTGGACAGTAAAATGTGTGAAGAGTCCAGTAATAGCTATTCTGTTGCATAATTTTGGGGTGTTTGTGTGTATTTTAATATGGAGTCCTTCTCTGCCAAATGTAGCTGATTACAGTAGTAATAGTAAAATAGTAAACCAATCATTACAGAATCTTTAGATGCTGCTCACAAACAACAAAGGAAAGTTTTCCCTAAAATTCCCCCAATTAATTATCTCTTGTCATAATTTAATCTCGTAGGACGCTTTACTTGTTATTGTTTCATGTACAATAATGAAAGTCTGGCAATAGATTGGTTTGTATTCTAACCTTTTTCGGCAATCATATTTTCTTATTTGAGGATCTGCACTGATTCCTACCCTTTCTCTCATGGAGAGTGGGATGAAGACACAGCAACATGGGTAGTCTCAGGCCACAAATCCATTAGTAAACGATTATTTATACAGAAATAGCATGCATTTTGTTTTCAGCAGGGAAGGATGGACAGAAAGAATTTTCTCCATAGAAGAAAAAAGCAGCTTCTTTGTTTTAATTAAGCAATAAGTAACATCTATGATTTATGTTGTAAATACACATAAAATACTCATAGTAATTAAAATGCAAGAGCTGTAATATGGGACTCAGTTTATTAAAGATTTATTGTAATGCCTTATTGCCATCTGGTGTCCACCTGTCCAGGCAGTTATATACCAGAAAGTTCCTGTGAGTTCCTTAAAATTTAATGAAATATTATTAACAGCAGGAATTCTTGACTGATGTCAAATTGATCCCAGTCTTTGCTACTAAAGCACCTCCTATATTACAGAGTAAGACTTAGAATATTGCAGGGCATGGACTTTGCCCAACTTCACGCATTGAAGTAGAGCTGTGCAAACTCAGCCTTATTTGGAAGCCACAATTTCTTTGGTTTCTCAAGGAGTATCTCTGCTTGTAGCTTAAGAATGGTATTTTGACTGTATTTACCATCTTGGACCTTAGTCATAAAGCTTACCCATACTGAGCTCTGTAAAGCCGCAAAATAATTCAAAGAAATCACTGCTACTTTCAGGCAAGTGTTTTGTCTTCTGTCCCACATATATTGAATTTAGTGTTGATGAAAGGTGTGAGATTGACAACCTGATCTCAGCAACATTTTCCCCATCAGGCCTAAAGATTTCCCCTTAATTGCCTGAAAGGTAGAAAGAACAACAGGAAAAATCCTTCTTTCTGAGTGAGACAAATCCCTGGTATGTGCAGGTGCCA
Source organism: Pelusios castaneus (assembly GCA_007922175.1). Lineage (NCBI taxonomy): Eukaryota > Metazoa > Chordata > Testudines > Pelomedusidae > Pelusios > Pelusios castaneus. The sequence goes on from ML685784.1 coordinate 2,690,100, forward strand.
AGCTTCTCTTTCAATGCAACTGGCCTCTGGTTCCTGGCCCCCGGTGATGCTACCCCCTCTGCTGATTCTTTGCAGGCTGAGAATTTTGAGGAGAGTTCTCTGCAAGTCCCTATCTTCTGGGCTTTTAAGAACAGGAGTGTCTCTTCAGTGTCTGCCCATATGACAGACATCCATCCATTACCCTCCTCTCCTGTGGCCCCATATTTAGTATGACATTTGGACCAAGACAGCTAACAATAGATATTTCCTGATGTGGTCTTGTATTTTTATTTGAAACATCTTCAGGTTGGGATAGGAGAATGTGGCAGAAGCCTCATCTAAAACATATCTCCAAGCTGTCCTTTGAGCAGGTGTGACTAAACCTGATGTGATGAACCATCCAGAATGCACTCAAGCAGTATCTGCATTTCTGGTATCATGTATGTTTCTTTGGCCTGGCCCATTAACCCCTCTCGAAGAACCTTCTTGGCTTTCTGACAAAAGTACAAGAACAGTGAAGAAACATTTTCACATTTGGCAGCTGGGGGACACAGCAGTAGCTCAGTACCACCCCCTAACCTAACAGCTGTCTTTTGATAATTCCTAAGACTGAATCTTGTTGAGGGTCCAGGAGCTTTGCTGGCTAGGGCAGGCGCAACATGTTCAAAACTTCCAGGTCCCACATTTCAGCTTGGAGAATTCCCTGAAGTTTAAGTGTTTCCATGTAATAATTGTGATCTGTATTACCACAGTGCTGTAAGAACCTAGATGAGATTGGAGTCCAGTTGTGCTATGCATGGTACAAACACATAGCATGAGACAGTCCCTGCCTTGAAGACATTACAAACTAAAAAGGCAAGGCTGACAAAGGGGGAAACTGAAGCAGACTGTTGGGGGAGAGAGGAACCGAGTAGAGAGAGTTGAAGTGGCTTGCTCAAGGTTACACAGCAAATCAGTGGTAGCACCAGGAACAGAACCAAAGTCTCCTGAAGCTTTGTTCAATGGGTTATTCTCTAGGAACACTAGTCTCCTTCCACAACTGAGTGCTCCAATTCCATGCTATACTCCCCTTTGAAAATTGCCTTACATATGACTTAGGCCTAGTTTACACTGTGGGGGAAAGGGGAGAGAGGGCTAGCAGATTGTGTATCTCCCTCTAACTTAATTACTCCTACTCACCATGGCATTTGCACTAGGCTCTGTCAACTTGAAGCACTCTCGAGGCAACACAGCCTTATTTCACTTGAAGGGGTGGAGTTATTGTGTTGACCGGAGAGTGCTTCCGGGATCGACTGAGTGGGTCTACACTGCCTGATTAATTGATCTCACTGCGTCGATCCATGAGGATCAACACAGTTTTTTCAGTCTAGACAAGGCCTTATTCAGGAATCCTGGGGACAACCTAGCAATGGAGCTCAGGGTTTTCAGTTCTCGTGGTTAAAGCAGAAGCTGCCTCCCCACTATCAGTAGAGCTTTGTAAAATGAAAGAATATAAGATGCACATGCACAGATAGAAACTAAATGCATAAGGATTAGAGACAGATAAAACTGAGCAGATAACTGACCCACAAATATGGCATGAACCAAAGCAAATTCAAGTTGAACCTGACTAAATGAATTTCAAAATCCCTTTGGATAATACGAGTGGAAGTGTAATTTTTCATTTTCATGTGGCATCTCTACTTCTTGGCTGTAGGTGAGACCAAAAGTGGAAACGCTAGTGTTCCATGATCACCCCGACAGAAACAGAAAGTGATGGGATTATTCTGCGCATATTAAAATGATACTTGAGGTCATTCATATGTACAGGAAGCTACATTGTGATCGATATAGGTTATGGAAAAATGCTATTAATGCCATTATATAACTTCAAAATTGAATTTATTGAAGGATTTACAGTTAATGGCAGGGATGAGAACACCCAGTCAAAAAGTTATCATTCTTATGCTATTGTGAACAGTGAGAAACCAAAAACAAATAAACAAAAGTGAAGCAGCTTCATTTACTTGTTTTAACCTATATAAATTACAGTTCTGACATATGCTTTTTATATACTCTTCCCCACTCTTTACTTCTGTTTCTGACTACAATGGCTGTTTTTCTATGGAAACTTTGTCAGACAGTACAAATATTAAGTGGAATGTGAAAATAATGAAAATATAATTTAGTTATGCTTGGCACCAGTGGGTTAAAGAATATCAAGGAGTATCAGCAAGAGATTTTCCTTTTTTTGTCAGAATACGATATGGTTGTACAAGAAGGAATGAAAGGAATAGTTTGAAATACACTAGCTTGACTACAGCATTTTAATTACAGATTTGAAAATAGTGTACTTTTGAATTGTTTATGCCTATTTTAAACAATTCCATGTGCTTTTATCTATCTTTTAATAAAGCTGAAGTTTTACAGGCATGGGTTATTTAGTACAACTTGTTTATTGCTGAAACACAGCAGATTTACTGCCAAATAACACTCCCTAGTTGTTATAAAGTGCCAGTAAGTAACAGATATGCTTTTTACTGACTTTTTCTCCACTGTTTGGGGCCACTGAGAAATTCACAAGGTGAATATAGTTCTCCTCTCCAAGTGGAGATCTCATAAGTCAGAATCCAGATGGCTTCTACTTCCGACTAGCATATCTTAATATTTTCAATAATATCAAATAGCACATTAGTGCGTGACTCTCCGCTGCTTGGCATCTCGTGCAGTAATTTATGCTTGACAAACCCATCTTTGAATATGCAGATTAACTCCATATGTAAATAAATACTTATTCACTGAACTTTGGTCTCCAATTAATTTTTTGCCTGCACAAAGTGGGTTTGTGCACATGAATGTAGGTGAATGTGTGCTCAGATGAGTTGGGGGGGTTTGCACATTGGTTTCAGACTTTGGAAGATTTGACTTATAATATTAGTGAATGCACAAATTTAGGCTAATGCTACATTGAGTTTGGAAAAATTAAATACATATATCAGAAAATTCTTAAGTTGCAGTTCATGTCCCAACTCTATCTTGTTTGTTATCAGCAGATTTTGTTAACTTGTTAAACCTAACACTTTTTCATTTCCTATTTTTTGTATTCTTGATTTCTATTCATGTTGTATGATCACTTAATTTCCTCCTTAGAGAAGGTGAAAGGAGATGAGAAAAGCATAGCTGAATTGCTTGAAAGATGCCTTTTTGTTGCGTCATGTGATTAGAGGCTGGTACATGGTGGATAGCATGAATCAAGCTGATGCACAAAAGATTCACAGCTTGGCGTGCCACATGCTAACTCATTATGTAGACAAGGCCTGAAAAGCACTTTGTACTACTAATTCTGTTTACCAGTGAACTCTTAACTTACTAACTTTATGGGACTTTTAGCTGTTCATATTTCTTCAAATGTAGGTTGATTTTATGTTATCATTGAAAACAATAATCTTGCCAATTTGAAGTCTCTAACTTTAGCTGTTTTTTGAGTTATTTGAGCACAGAATTTATGAAAATATTTCTTCATACCTGAAAGTTATTAACAATCAGGGACTTTCTTTCCAGACCAAAAGATCCTGATAGGGGATGTTGAAATGCTAGTAGTGATCCTGGGAGACCCAGTCTACCAATTAGTGCTTTGGCTCATGAAGCCTTACACAAGCAACCTGGATAGGCGTACAGGTTGAGTAAGTGCCATATGAATGTTGAATGTGTGTTTTGCAGATAAAATCTCATTGGAGATGCCTTTCTGGCAGGCTAGACCTAAGTGAGGACACTGTTCCCATGGTTATCTCTGCCTTCTTTGTGCTTCATAATTTATGTGAAGCTAAAGGTGAAAAGTTTGCCCCTGGGTGGACCACAGAGGTGGATCACCTTCCATCTGAATATGAACAGCCCAGATGCTAGGGGCATTAGAAGGGCGCAATGGAGGCAGGCCATTTGGATCAGAGAGGCATTAATGGCCTGTTTTAAGGTGTTTTTGTGAATGGCACTGTGCCATTCTATGACTGCTATCAGCCTCTGCTGTGTGTCGGTTCCCGGGGAAAGTGTTGTGTCCAACACAGAAATAGAGTGCTTCTTGTTTTCACAGCTTGTCTTTATTAAATGAAAACAGTTTATAAACAGAAATCAAAACAGCAGGCTAGAGGGGAGAAAGCAAGGAGGAGTAGTGTGAGCTGTAACAGTTGGTAATAAGTCCAGCTGTCACTCTTGTAGCTGTATGAAGGAGTTGAGTATAAAGGGCAATGAGACGGGTTGGGACTTTGGTAGGAATGTGTGTGTGTGGCAGGAGGGCGGTGGGGTTGGGAAATGCATGGAAAGCAGTTCCGTACTGGCTTCAAGGTGGGGTGTGAGCACACATGAATTCCATCTGCAGTGTCACGATTGTCTTTAGCAACTCTGTTTGATCCTCCATAGCTTTGATCTTGCAATCATGACCTCCTAGCAATAAGTCATGAGTTTTCCCTCTTTTCCTGTCTATTAGTTCTCTGACTTTTGGACACAGATTATCTTCGTGCCCTTTTCTTTCTATTTGCTGTCTCAGAGAACTTGAGGACTTCCTGAAACATATCTTCCTTGCTTCTCTGAGGTCGCTTCTTCATCAGCCAGAGGTGCTCCACTGATGTAGGGGTTTTAGCATTTAGGACCCCATCTGTGGAAGCACAAAAACAATGAACAGAACCATTATTGTGGGTGCCCTGACACTATAGATGCATTACAGTTAAAGACACATATGTTGGGCCATAAATGCAGGTACATAAGGACACAATTTCAAATTGTGCCACTATTTTCTGCAGGTGGGGGCTATAGCAACTGATATCTCATTCCTGAGAGTAAATAGGGATGCTAAGGTGCATCTTCTCCACGCAAGCAACTTCAAATCTGGTCCCCATGCTGCTTGCCTGTGCACTTTGCTCACTGCTCAGGCGATTGCTGGTTGGTGAGGGAAAGTGTCCTACAATGGAGGAAGAAACAAAGCTGCTCTGCTGAGGAATCTGAGGCAGAAGATTGGTGAGTATCTACAGGAAAGTTTCCTTAGAGATCTCACCGGAGGATACTCATGAAATCATGGCGTGCATTAACATGCTTCACAGCTGCACCTCCTCGTGCACAAGGGAATCTGAAACACACAGAAACACAGATACTCTTGTGCATAATTTTGTCTGTCCCCTGAACTATGTCTATTGTTTACCAAACCAGAGGACCACCACCACAGCTCTTTTTAACAAGCAACATCAGCTCCAAAAACACTTACCATAGCTCCCTTTCTTTTGCATCCTGCACATCAGAGCTGCAGGGATGGGACTGGCTGAAGCTTTCTGGGGTTGCAAAGAGATCCTGACTCTCCACATCACCAAATGATCTGGTCCCCAGTTCTGGTTCCTCGTCCAACTTCACCTCAATGACTACTTTGGGTTTTGTCTAGTGTCTACTACCCTGGCCATGTGGAGGTATCCATGGATGAAGTTGGGATTGCCGCTGAAGATGGCTTTTAGCCTCTTATAGAAGTAGCAGGTCGTTAGGTCTGCACCAAAGTGCTTGTTTATCTCCCTGGCCTTCTGCTAGCCATGCGGGAATGCTTTGATTTTCGCTTGGCACTGCAGCATATATCCCGTTCATAGTCCTTCTCTGCCACAGTATGAGAAATCTGGCTGTAGGTACCAAAGTTCCTTCGGCTAGCGCAGAGCTGGAACTGCACCGCTGATTCCCCAAATGCTGATGAGACCCAGAAACTCCAGTGTGCTCCAAGTAGCAGAGTGTTTGGTACATGGAGCTGCCATGGTCAGGTCAGCTGGCAAGAAGAAATGTGAGCTCTCCACGCCGACCATGTAGGAAGTGGAATTTTAAAAAAAATTCCTTGGACTTTGAAGGGAGAGGGCAGGTGGCTGCAGAGCAGTGGAGTTCAAATGGATGGCCAGAGTGGTCAGGAGGGGTATTGTGGTATATTTCTCAAGGCCATGTACCATGACATAACCAACCGTGGTGTTTAGACTGATGCTTTGTTGATTTAAGTTGGGTGAAAAAAAGCTCTTTGTCTCTTGTCAAGTTGGTTTTACTTTGTTGAAAAAAAAAATAGAGCAGTTTGGTGGGGGGAGGGGTGTGCAAGTGTGTGTGTTTACACCAGCACTGTTTTGTTGAAAAAACCTGACTTTGGTTGGCAAAACAGTCTATTGTAGACAAAGCCTAAACATCAGATTTAATAAGATATAGGTTTATCTTGCATCTTACGGGACTGATCCAAAGCCCTCTGAGATCAGTTTGCTTTCCATTATGTTTGGTTTTCCTTTATTTTGAACCTTCAAATTGATCCACATCACTGCATAAAATGTCATCTCCATTTGGATTTACTTTAAGGGATTGGAGGAGAGCTGAAAAGTTGACAATCAGCAGTTCTCACTATTTCTGGCTGCACAGGACACTAGGTATTTCTTCTCTCTTTGTAAACTGACATGCCTCTTTTTGAAACATACAGTAAATTGAGTACTTTGCACAGGCTTTTGTCAAATAATGCTTAGAGCTCTTTCCCTGTTCACCTTTGGAAATTAGTTTTTGATTGTTTGTTGTTTCAAGCCTAAAGTCTACAAATAGAATATAATGTAATTATAGCTTCTGGTCTTTCATCTGTACTGATGGCGATCAGAGTATAGACTGTTTTATTACCGAACTTGTGGTCTTGTTTGGGGAAGATTGTTATCAGTAGTAAAGCCAGTAATGTGACACCAGGATCAGTAAAGTGAACAGCTCCACTGAATGCGGGTCTTAGATCTGGTTTCTTCAAACTAAGAATGCCCCGGAAAACATTTTTTGCTAACATTGTGTTCATTGTAAATCACAACCCTGAAGTTTCAAAGTTTAAATGCATGCACGTGTGGATTTGCATTAGTCAAGAAGCAGGATTTTTCTCCTAATTGCTACTACAGTTAATCTGTTCATGCTGGGGTACCCAGTTTTCTCAGCCTGATAGTTGTTCATATTCCAGAATGATGAAGGTTCTGTCCTATAGATATTTTGTCCTGCTCTCCGCCTCTTGTTTGTTCTGGCATCACATCCACAGGTTCCTTACTTAGGAATTCCCCAGAATGACGAAGTCTCCTAACTTCTATAACAGAATCAGGGAGCCTCAACTGGCTTATGGATCTCAACTTTTCTGTTTCCTCTCTCCTGGGTTGACCTGGGTGGTGGGTGAAGGGAGTCATCCTTTTTTAGACACTCTCCTAGCTTGGGTAGTCAGTCAAGCTCTTATTCTGCTCTCAGTGGGGATGCTGCAGGAAAGCAGGGAAGCAGACAATGGAGCAAAACAACCTGCTCTCTTTCCTTCAGGAGGTGGACACCAGGGAAACTGGTGAGCGGCTGCAGCAGGGAAGGGTCAGCAGTGGCCTTAAGCACTCCCAATTCACACTAATGCTGTCCCTCTAGGCTGCATGAAGGTGATGGGAGAACGCTGGAGAGGACAGCCCAGGTTTTCAAAGGTATTTATGCATTGCTGCATTGGCATTGTGATGCCTAACCGATTTAGGAGCTTATATCTTATTTTCAAACAAGATTTAAGAACTTTGGAACCGAAATCCCATTGATAGACTGTAAGATTTAGAGCTTATCACTAAATCACTTTTGAAATGAGATTTTGGCTCCTAAACCAATTAGGCATTACAATGCCAAATGCAGCAACGCCTAAATACCTTTAAAAATTTTGTCCTCAGTGACCCCTGTCTCCTCCAAGTAGTGACAAGGCAGATCCAAGCTCAGCAGTTTAATAGTCACAGAGGCTATGTCTACACTAGAAAAGTTGTCAACTTTATTAAGTCGACTTAATCGGGTCGACTTTAAGTCGACTTAAAGTTGACGTTATTAAGTCAACTTAACAAAAGTTGACTTAACTTTTCTAGTGTAGACATAGCCCCTTTTCGATCTTATTAAGTCGACTTAATAAGGTCGAGTTAGGCGCTAATCCCCATCCAAACTGCCTTAAATTGACCTAAAACGAGGTGTTATTAAGTCAACTTAACTTTTCCTTAAGTTGACTTAAGGAAATGCTTAAGTTGACCTAAGGAAAGCCCAGTGTGGATGCGGAGTAGTTTAGGTCAACTTAAGCCTCCTTAAGTCGACCTAACTTGTAAGTTAGACGCACCCAGAGTGAGGAGCAAGGGATACATTTTAAATTCATAATCAAAAACACATTTTCTTCTTAACAAAGTTCCTTGAGGGCCACAATTTGGACACCATTGATTTATGCAATCAAGTTATTGACAATATGGTCACTGTTTCATTTGTTAACCAGAAGCCAAGCAAGCATTGCTTTTTGTTTTTTTTAAAAGGAGAAACTTATAACTGTAAAATAGAGTTAAGTGGCTGTAAATGTCAGGAGTTAATATAATTGTACTTTGTCGTAGGATTCAAAATCCAGATCCATGTTAGTGCATGTTAGATTTAGAAAATGAATGTTGAAAAAAAGTAAGTATTAGAGTGAACAATCAGAATTACTGGTTAGAATTGTAAAATATTTCATTTAGAATAGAAATGTCCAAAAAGGTAAGTATTTTTCTTTTTTTGAGTATCTTCTCCATATTTCCACTCTTGGGATATGTGCTGACTGGGGCTGTTGAGTGGTGCAGTGTTCTACTTTGAATGCCAATGTTGATTGCTCATTCACCCCTTCCAGCTCCAATCTCAACCTCTGAGCATGTTTTGAAAGAATGGCTATGAAAGAAGATGTGGCAGCAGTTATCAGCTCAGGGTCATTCCAACCACTAATCTGGATGCATGTGAGTCTTGTATGGAACTATCTTTTAGATAATTATAAAGCTTTGTTTGTTGTTTTATAGATAGTGAATTTATATGTAGTTCTAATGTAATGTACGTTTAAGTTTTTTTTGTTGTTCTTATGACAGTTCTGAAGAGCAGGAAGCATTGATTTAAAAGATATGCTTCATACCCAGCAGTTTTCCTAGATTCGGATGCCTGTTCTCATTGCCTAAAGGGCTTAGTGGAAGGACATTCTCTATCTAATTGCTTGAGCTGCTGCACTTTCACACCATGAATCAGAAAGGAAAGGCAGACAAAACTCCAAACTCTCTTTCTCCAGAAAGCTTGATCAACAAGAACCTCTGGATCCAAGATTTCTAAGGCAGTGGAAGATTAAAACAAGAAATCTGGATGATCTCTGAGGTCTTCTGGCCCTAGGATGGCTTTTTGACATAAATCATCTGCCTTGGCACCAAGTTCTAGTTCTAAAGAGAATGAGGACTTTGTAACAAAGTTGTCTAACTCAGTACTAAAGAAGATGCTAGTGTCAAAGAAAATAGGCAGGGAAGGTAAAGGATCAATGCTTTGAACTTCCATAGAAGCAGGGCCTTCAGTTCCAAGGAAGAAAAAAGCCAGGTTTGGACTCTTGTCTGGGGACTCATTGTATCCCTGGAATAGTGAGCTGGCAGGAATGCATGAAGTGGAACCTGAAGTCCATTGAGCAATCTCTTTGCACAGTTCTGAAGAAGTCTATAGATATGGGTCTTCATGCCAGTACCAAAGGCATCAAATGCAGGGGACAATGGACAGATGGTTTTGGACACTGTGAAGACTATTACACCATCCAGTTGGACACCGTCTCTTCAAACCAACTTTCTTTTCTCTCTCTCATGTTAGTGTTAAGAACAGAAATCCATTTTTGCTAGAAGAGGGAGCAATAGAGGATGTTCTCATAAATCTTAGGAATTGAGGGTGCTCTTCCCACTATTTTCTAATTCCAAATAAAAATTGAGGACTCATCTGATCTTGGAAATAAGGAAGATAAATAAGTACATTCTAAGGATTTGTTGATTCTAGGTTACATTATTCCTTCCTTGTCTTGTGTAGACTGAAATTGAGAGCATTAAACCCATAATGCTTACTTTCCTAAGTCAGCAAGACTTCTCGTAGGAAATACCTTTGCTTTGCCATAGAGCAAGACCATTTCCAATAAAGGGACTTCCCCTTTGGCCTTTCCTTGGCACCCTGTATCTTTGCAAGGGTCTGTCAGTAGTAGCATCATTTCTCAGGGGACAAAGGATTTTCATATTTTCATACTTAGATGACTTCCTCATGACAGCAGCTTCAGAGGGTGAGCTGGAAGAAGTCATAAAATTCACATGCATTCTCTTCTGACACCTGTATTAATAAATGAAAAGAAACCATACTCAGTCACAGAATGTCCTATTTATAGGAGCTCTTGATTCCTTGAGAACAGCTCATCTTCCAGAGTAACAGTTCCTGAATATGAAATGTATAATTCAATTTATACTGCAGAGTCTCTGGCAGAAAGTAAAGTTGTTCTATCACTAATGGGTCTGATGGTGTCAACTACATATGCCACACGTTATGCAACACTAAGGATGAGACCACTGGAACACTGGTTGTCAAAAAAGTTCAAACTGCTAGTAAATATTATGGATCAACACTTACCATTTCAAGAGAAATCCCAAAATCTCTCTGGTGGTGGATGCATCAGAAAATCAAATAAAAAATCCCCATGGATAATTCTCATGCTGGAGGGATGTTTATGGCTTCCAACCTCACCACTTATCACAGAACATAGGCTGCAACATTTGCAGGTTCTCTGGAATCAGGTAATGTGTAGTGTGTGCTTTATGTTCCACAAGCGAATGAATGAATGAATGAATGAATACTCTAACAGATGTTTTCCTCCTCAGTTGAGGGACACAGCTAATATATGCCTTTTTGCCCTTTCCTCTAATGTTGACGGTGGTACACAGAAATAAATGGTCCTTTTTTTCCAAGAAAACCACAGATGCTTGCCAGTGTTGGCAACAATGAAAAGTGTACTGTCCAGACCTGTAGCATTGTATCTGACAGTGTAGGCAATAGGACTCTAGTGGAGTTGGAGAATTCATTCTCTATAGATATTCAACAGACTCTACTTAGTGTTAGAAGGAAATCAACTAGAGAATGTTATGAGTAAAATAGGAAAAGATTTTCACTATAGGTATCTGATGCGGTATAGATCCTCTATCAGTCTTGTTCAATCTAAATTAGAGTATTTTTTATGTATAAGCATAAGGGATAACCTAGATATATGTAGCTGCAATAGCAACTTCTCATTTAAATGTGTTGTAAATCTATATTCTTACATAATATTGTTAAAAGGCTTATTAAAGAGTTACTAAATTTTTACTCTCCAGTGAGAGATCCTATTGCACCATGGGACTTGAACTTATCACAGCTTGTCTCCACTCTTTGCTCCCTTATCTTCATGTTCCTTATTTCATTTTTCAATTAAGACTGCTTTTCATATAGCAATAATATTAGCTAGGATTAGTGAACTTCATGCCTTAATATCTGACCCTCTATTTATGACTTCCATAGGGACACAATAGTTTTTCATTTACATCCTAGTTTCATACCAAAAACTATTTCTAAGTTCCATGTCAAGCAATCAATTGTTTTTTTCTAAAACCCATTCAAGTAAGGGTGAATAAAAGCTGCATTGTTTGTATGCGAAAGAGTTTTATCATTTTATTTAGATCTGACTAATGATTTTAGATTTGCATGTAATTTGTTTCATATGCTGGTAACTGGAAAGGAAATTCTGTTTTAGCACAAACATTACTGAGATGGGTCAGAGAGCGTAAAGTAGGAAGTGTTGAGTGTTTCATGATCTCTTTATCTTGATCTGAGAAAGTACTGCACTAGAATGATGGAAGCCTTGGTGGAAAGTCTGAGATGCATTCTGTTAATCAACATTTGTAAAGCAGCCAAATGGGTTTTAATACAAGGGTTAATTAAATATTATCTGTTAGATATTGCAACCAGGTCAGATGCACAGTTTGGTAGATCAGTGCTTATTTAGTTAGGACTCATACCCTTCATTCGATTTAATATGTATACTACTGGCTATATCTCAAGAGTGGGGAATATGCAGAAGACACTTAAAGAAATAAAGGTTACTGACCTGTAACTGAGTGGTTTTTTAGATGGATTCTGCATGTTAATACTCCCCATCCTCCCTCCTCTTTTTTGAGGAGTTCCTTTTTCTAATGTCTGGGTATTAGTAGTGGAAGGAACTGAAGCAGTAACCATTGCTGGGCCCCATTTTATAGCTATACCCTCAGAATGTGTTCAGAATTTGGGGGTAAGGGTGGAGAGGGGCGTCAGTGCTCGCCCTGTTCTACAACACTGGTTTCTCACATATCGCAAGCGTACAAAATGCAGAGTCCATCTTGAAAAACCTTGATTATGGGTAAGTGACTTTCATTTCTTCAAATTAGTCTGTTTGTTTTGTTCAGAAATTATTTAGAGATGGGTAGTTCAATATTAAATCACAGAAAGATGAATATATGGATTGTATCTGTGTTTATCTCTGTATGTATCAGTGGTTCTCAACCTATTTACCATTGTGGACTGTGTATACAGCTCTCTAAGGGTGAGTCTATACTTGTAAATTAAGTCAACTTAAGCTTGCTTAAGTCGACTTAATTTACTCTGCGTCTACTCTACACTTTCCTCAAGTCGACTTAACCAAACTGCTTAAGTCCATTTTATTAAACCTCATTTAAAGTCGACTTTAGGCTTAAGTTGACTTTCTAAAGTCGACTTAAGCCAGTTTAGAGGTGGAGTAGCCCTAAGTCAACTCTAAGTCGACTTAGGGCTCTCCAGGACTCCCCCACTGCCCTCCCTGCCAGGGGGGTGGCACAGGGAGAGCCTGGCATGCCTGCCCACCCTGCCCTTATGCCCTGCCAGGGTCCCTGTCCCCCTTTGCCCCATTGTACCCAGGTACAATGGGGCAAAGGATGAGCCCCCTGGCACTTGGCAAGGGGTGCCCCCTGTCACCGTGGACCTGTCCAAGGTCCACCTAGCCCCGACAAGTCGACCTAGGCATCCAGTATGGATGCTCTAGGTTGACTTTGTAGGGTCCCCCCTAAGTCGACTTACCATTTAGGTGTGGACATGCTAAGTCGACTTAACAAAGTCGACTTCGCTAAAGTCGACCTAAATTTACAAGTGTAGACATAGCCTATGTGTTATGTGGGCCAAATTCACACTCTATATGTACCACCCTACCAGGTGTGGCTGCCCAGTTGGGCACATGTCCCTTGATGCCTGCTCCCAGACAGTTGGGCAGGAATGATCCCACCCATCTAGCTATGGTGGACCCTATTTAGGAAGCCACTCCAGGGACAAATTTTCTCTCTGCAACAGCTCTCTTCCCAGAGATGGGAGTAACAGAGCAGTTGCCTGCTGTGGCTGTGAGTTTTGGGTCTGGACATGGCCACAGGGGACAGGCAGATGGGTTCTGTCTGCTGCAGGCAACCCAAGGTATGCTGCAGCCTGAAGCATGCTCATCTCAACCCCTCCCAGAGGCAAGATGTAGCTATGGTTAGCTGGTGGGCACATGTCTCCCTTCTCTGGATACATCTGGAGCAGACACCCAGAAGTGAGGAAGCAGCGCGCCACCTGATGGCAGCACTCTGTCATCTCCTCTCTTTCTTCTGTCCCATCCCCTCCTCTTCCTTTCCCACCTTATCCTATGTCCTTTCCTCTCCTCACTGTCCCCTCCCCCTGCCCCATTCTCTCAATCCTCTTCCCCCTGCTCCACCCTCTGTCCTTCCTATGCTACACCAGTTCTGTGTCTGTACAATGGTGGGTTCTGTGTCTGTACAATGGGGGGTGCCTGGGTGGAGGAAGGAACAAGAAGGGATATGGCAGAGGGAAGAAAAGGGTCCCACCTCCTGGACAGACTGAGCAGAGCAAGTCCTGCTTAGCACTCATAGGAATTAGGGTGGAACAGTGCCTCCACCGAAACTATGCCCATGGCTAGCAAAGGTTGATGACCCATTGTCACCCCTGCCCATGGTAACTGGAGTTTTGACACTGCCATGTTCCAACACCTGGCAATGCTATGTCCCTGCAGCTTGGGAGGGGAGGAAGCAGCAGGCTGATGGTGGTTGAGCACCTCCTCCACCATAGGGAGTAGCTTCTCCTTCCCTGCTGTCAGGGAGTGCTCCAGTGGGGCTTTGTAGCACCATCTCTCCTCAGACGGCCCCACCCCTGCTGGGATCCAGAAGGAGCAAACTTTTTGAAATTTTTTTTTAGCACACCACTGAGCTGCAGTTTTCTGCTAATAGGACTGCAAGCAGCCTGTGGGCTGTGAGTTGAGAACTGCTGGGATATACGTATATGTGCAAGAATATTCTGTATGTATTATATATCTGAAGTATAATTTGAATCTATAATTTGAATATATAATATGTTGTTTTCATTTTGAATGTTTTTTAATGGATCCATTTTCCACTTACATTGAAATGGTAATAAACTTATTTTGAAAATCCTGGTTTTTGGTCAACAGAGCATTTCAATAATACTTTCAGTAGTATTTCTTTTTTTTTTCCCTTGATAAATGTAGCTAAGTCACAATTGAAATTTCTTTGTTTTCCTTTTAAAAAATAAATATTTGAAAAGAAAAGTTTTGATCTTTGACTACTGGTAGTGTGTACGCCAGTGGCCTAAGAAAGGAGGGTAGACGGGATGGGTTCTGAGTTATTACAGAGAATTTTTTCTTGAGTGACTGGCTGGTGAGACTTGCCCACATGCTCAGGGTTTAACTGATCACCATATTTGGGGTCTAGAAGGAATTTTCCCCCAGGGAAAATTGGGGTTTTTTTTTCACCTTCCTCTGTAGCATTGGGAATGTCTCACTTGCTGGTACAGTGTCTGTATCTTAAAGTCTTTAAATCATGATTTGAGGACTTTAATAACTCAGTCATTGGTTAGAGGATTATTGCAGGAATGGGTCGGAGAGGTTTGTGGTCTGCATTGTGCAGGAGGTCAGACTAGATGATCATATTGGTCCCTTCTGACTTTAGAGTCTATGAAAGATTTCAACCATCTCTAGTCTCTAAGGCTATGTCTACACTAGAAAAAGTTAAGTCGACTTAGTCCACTTTAAGTCAACCTAACCACCCTTAAGTCGACTTAATAAAGTCGACTTAAGGGTTACTCCACATTCACACCGTCCTTAAGTCGACTTAAGTAGTCAACTTAAGGCTTAAGTCAAGCTAAAGGGTGGTTCTTATTAATTCAACTTAAGCTTTCATTAAGTCGACTTAAGGAATTTCTTAAGTTGACTTAATGAAAGTCTGGTGTAGACAGAGAGTAATTTAGGTCGACTTAAGCCTCCTTAAGTCGACCTAAATTGCTAGTGTAGGCATATCCTAAGGCTATGTCTACACTATAAAAAATTAGGTCGACTTTGTTAAGTCGACTTAATAAGGTTGACTTTAAGTTGACCTAAATTCGACCTTATTAGGTCTATTTAATAAAGTGCTTTCCCTTAACCGGAACTTATTAATTCGACCTAACTTCCCTTAGGTTGACCTAAGAAAGTGGACTTATGCGTCCATACTGGCCTTAGGTCGATCTAAGAAAGGGATAGGTCGACCTAATGAGTGGTCTTTACTAAATCGACCTAAGCTTTCATTAGGTCGACTTAAGGATTTTCTTAAGTTGACCTAATGAAAGCCTAGTGTGGACAGGGCTTAAATTAGGTCGATGTAAGCCTCCTTAAGTTGACCTAACTTGCCAGTGTAGACATAGCCAAAGTGTCTTAGACCAACATTAATAATATAAACTATAAATATTTGCATATTCAAAAGTCTATCCTCCCTCCTGCTAATAGTTAAAATTAACCAGGCAGAAAATTGAGGGAAAAAATCAATAGTTTGTTCTCCTGGTAATTTTATTCCTCATCATCCGTCCTCTCAAAACTTTACCTATATATATCTATATTTAGATATCACAATTATGGGGGTGATTTAAGAAGCTTGATGGATAGATTATATGTAACGTCAGTGTTTGTGTTTCTGTTGTTTCTTTTGTTCTGCCTTTCAAATACATTAAATGACAAAAAAAATTGTGTAAAGTGAAGGATGAGACATTTGAAAACACGTATTCCCAATGTGCTCCCTTATCACTAAATATGGTCATAGGATCAAAACCAAAGTTTTATTCCATCCGAAATCAATCTCAGTGCGTGGGTATGAGATGAGACCTTTGGGAAGTGAGGAAATGTCTAAGACAAGAACAGTGCCATAAATGATTTAAAAATGACATATACATTCAGCTATATTCTGAGCCCAGTAAGATTCTCTCCCAAGTGGTGGCCTTTGATGTTTGGTAATGAGATTGAAGCGGGATGGTGCACTCTTTGACAGTGCGATGGCATACAGTATGAGTAACAGAAACTGATGCTGAACAGACTTTTGACACTTCCTGGATTTATGTCTATTCTGAGGATGGTTGCTGTAATGCAAGCCTTATGTTCTCACTTTGAATGTGGCCTAACATTGGCAGACTCTGAGATTTGCATCATCTGATGTTGACACACTTCAGTATTATTAATCTGATTCATCTGTGTTTGCATTTTATGCACACACAAATGCATCCTGAGGATGAAGGATGTAATGGGCTTTTTTAAAAAAAGCCAGCTATATTAGCGTGAGGGATAATATCTTTGACAGTTGTTCCTGTACTTCCTATATTAAAGAGGAAAACGCTTTAATAGATCAGGCAAAAAATACTTTCCAGCCAACTTCTTGCTTGACAGCCAACTTTCCAGCCAACTTGTTGCTTGACAGGATCTTTGAGCATACTCAGAGCTTGAGCCATACTTGAGCCATAATCAGTTATACCAGTGGTTCATCTAGTGCAGCAACCTGCCTTCATTCAGCAATGAGTAGAAGAACATCAGGGGGTATATATACAAGAGTGCAGTTAGTGATCCACTCCCCTCTCTCCTTCTCTTCCCACCCCTGTGTTCTGATAGCCATGCCAAGCTATTGCAGTCCTCACCAGTTGCATTCCTCACCAGTTTGACTAATAACCACTAATGGACCTATCCTCCATTAACTCATCTACTTCTTTTTAAAGCCCAGTTATGTATTTGGCCATCACAACTCTTGACTTAGGTTGGTAAAATATAAAAACAAGTGCCATAAAATCAGTTTCTGGGGTATAATTATTTAGATCAATGTAACTGGTTCATTTTTTAAAATCTAAGTCCCATTTTTAAACTTTCATTTTGATAACAGGATAATTATTCATAATTGGACTGTTAGGGTTGTGATCTCGGAAGTAACTCAGCTACCCATCCTACTGTTCACTTCATTTCAGTCCCCAGCCTTATGTGTATGTAATACATGATCATATACTCCTTTGTTCTGTCTTGTTCAGTGGACAGTGAATGAAGCACAACATTTCAAAAAGAGAAAAGATGTTCTCTTGTTTTGTGTCTTAGCCCCTAAAATTCAGAAGTGCTGAGTTCTATTGTTGTCTCTGCCACAGACTTTTTAAGTGATGTTGGATGAGAATATTGGTACTTTGCTTGAATTGTTGATAAGGATGATAATGTAGAACATGGGGGCAAAGACAGGTTGGCTAATTGATTGAGTGTATTATAAGGGAAATTAATTCATTTGAGGTGATAGCTAAAATTGAAACCTTTAAAGCACTCAAATTGGGACAACTGGATTATCTCCATCCTGGAGTGTTGAAAGATGTATCACATGAAATTGCAAATCCAGTAGCAAGGATTTTTAATATACCTATTAACTTGAGGGGTAGTACCATATGATCGGAGAATAGCCAATCTAACTATTTTTAAGACAGTGGTGAAGCGATTTAGGCAACTACAGACCTGTTAGTCTGACCTCAATAAAATGTAAGGCTTTAAAAATAATTTTGAAGGAAAGGATAATTAATGCCATGGCAATAAATGCAAAACATGAATTTTACAAAGATAAATAGTGACAGCCTAATGTGACATCTCTCTTAGGTAGTTGATAACTGATTTATTTTTTAGACAAGTGCAGTGCAATAGATCTAATGTAAAGCATTTGACATGGTACTGTGACAGTCTGTGTCTGAAAACACTCAGATTCACCAATGTAATTATGATACATTCTGTACAAGGTGTGACCTGGGCCTCCTGGGATACCCTCCTGGATGTGCAAAAATCAGGGCAAGCTGCGAAACCGGGAGCCAAACTCCCCACACATTGATGGGTGGTACTTAAATCAGTCTCCCTATCAGTCACAAACGGGCTTCTGGCACACCACACTGGGTACCAAGAAAACTGCCCAAAATAGAAACAGCTCCCTTTATTGCACCCCAGCTCCTCTGGCTCCCACCTAGCCGCACAGTCCCTTAAAAATATAGGTTCTCCTGACCTCAAAGGGCCAGCCACGTCCCACAGAACAATATAGGTTTGGATCTTACCCAAAATACCACACTGATAGCCAATCCATTAGCAACTACAACTAAAGGTTTAATAGAAAATGAAAAGAAGCAAAGTATGAGAGATGTTAAAGGGTCAAAGCGAATCACATATATACAAATGATTTAAAGTTCATGTGAAGCAGTTTGCAGGCTTGTTCCTCCGGAGTTTGCAGGCTTGTTCCTCTGGTAAACACCCAGCAGCTGGGTGGGCCTCAATCCTTTGTCCAGTCGCAGAGGAATAGTTCCAGAGATGGGTGTTGGCTGTAGACTGGAGACTTGAGACAAGATGGAGTCAGGGCTGCTGCCTTTTATCACCTCTGGCCTTCTCCACGCTGTGTGCAGTTCTTTCCAATCAAAATGGAGTTGAGTCACATGTTCAAGTTCTAGTGGCTCAACAGGTTTCTCCCTCGGCCCATTGTACCTGGGAGCTTCCTTAATGGGCCATTAAGGGGACAATGGCTGGGTAGATATTCAGGCTGGGGAGTTTCCCCAGACTTACGCAAGTTAAAGTATAGGTATAACAACCATATTCCTAACTTCTAATATAAATTCAATTCCTACACATAAACTATATAATCATTCCCAACAAATTACTATCTTTCTATTGACACCATACATGGCGTAGTTCCTATGGATTATAGCAATTATGAGATATTAATACAAAATAATATCATAAATGGTTCCCTAAATCCAGACAGCGTCAGACAAGGTATACCTTGTGTTGTATTATATTTAAAGTCCTGATCTGCTGAACATTAATGTCTTATTGGATTGTATATGCTACCATTGTATGTGAAGTTGTGAAACATTTTTTAACATGTAATTAGGACATAGTGCAAGGTGGGAAATACTCACAAACAGCCTTTAAGGCACAACCATGGAGTGGCCTGGCTGCAGTAATGGCAATCTCTCTCCAATTCAAGAATAGATTCCACTAACGGGAATTGTTTGCAGTGAAACTTTGCTGTAAGAAGTATGCTCATAGGCTATGTCTACACTAGAAAAGGTTAGGTTGACTTGTTAAGTCGACTTAATAAGGTCGACTTTAAGTCAACTTAAAGTCGACCTTATTAAAGTTGACTTAACAAAGTGGACTAAGTTGACTTAACTTTAAGTCGACTTAGTCCACTTTAAGTTGACCTAACCACCCTTAAGTCAACTTAATAAAGTCGATTTAAGGATTATTCCATGTCCACACTGTCCTTAAGTTGACTTAAGGAGTCGACTTAAGGGTTAAGTAGACCTAAGGAGTGGTAGTTATAAAGTCAACTTAAGCTTTCATTAAGTCGACTTAAGGAATTTCTTAATTCCTAGTGTGGAGGTAGCTTAATTTAAGTCGACTTAAACCTCCTTATGTTGACTTAAATTGCTAGTGTAGACATAGCCATAGTGAGGCATTACTGACCAATGAAGATGATCTCATAGATCACAAGCCAATTGGTCTAGCAAGCAGTATAGACTATAAGAGGGGGAGCATGACATAATCACTTGGCTCCATTACCATTCAACTGAACATCTAAAGGGTTGTCTGGATGACAAAAGGACTTGAAAGAGGTGAGGGGAAGGTTGCCTAGCCTTTGTTTAATAAACTGCTTATACCAGCTAACAAGAGTGAGATATTGCTAATTCAAGAGTTTGTTAATGTGTAGAAATTAGATTGTGATCTTTTGTTTATTTCATATGGGAACTACCTTTAATCTCTTTACACTTGTCACTTATAATCACTTAAAATTTGTTTTTCTGTAGTCATTATACTTGTTTAATGTTTTATCTTAACGACTGTGTCTTTGAGTGAAGTGTTTAGACAAGCTGCTCAGTAACAAAAGCTGGTGCACGCTCTTTCCCCTTTGAAGGAAGGACTGACTGAATAATGTAGTCCTGTGGTTCTGGGCTGAAGAGGGAGAGCTGGTGTTTCCCTATTGTTGGTTCGTGAGTGGCTGGAAAGGGTTCAATGAACTGATTTGCGTATGGTCCCTGCCTGTGGAGGGCCGTGTAAGTGCAGTACCTGCCAGAGGTTTGTGATTCAGCATCACAGAGTGAGAGGGAGCCCAATACAGAGGGCTTAGAGGTATCCCAGCTCCCAGGTGTTACTTCAGGATTCTGCATACTGTCACAGGTACCACATGGGAAATAAGACTAGAGAAGATGGGATTTAGTAAAATGATAAGGTGAATAAGGAGCTGACCAAAGAAGAGATAACAGGTTGTACTAAAAAGATCATTATTGAGCTGGAGGGAAGGGTGTTAATGGCATACTGGCATCAGCCTCCACAATCCAACCTTGGAGGAACTTTTCACTATGTGTTTCACACAAATAATTGAGTGCAAAAATAGCACAGATAACTGTTGGTATGTTTGGTTTTTTTCCACTGAGGTCAAGCCTAGTGAGTAGACTCTGCTACCTCCCTTTTAAATGCCCAAATGCACATTCCACCACCATTCTGCACTTGCTGAGCCTATTATTGAAATGTTCCTTATCAGTGTCCAGTTTCCTGGCGAAGGGCTTCATTAGCCAGGAGAGCAAGGGGTAGGCATGATCCCCCAGGATCACAACTGGCATTTCAACATCCCCAATGTTTAGGAAAGAAAATGCCTGCCTGCATCTTTTTTAACAGACTAGAGTTCCTAAAGATGTACATCATGCACCTTTCCAGACCACCCCACACTGATGCTGGCGAAATGTCTCTTGTGATCAACAAGGGCCTGCAAAACCACTGAGAAGTATCCCTTGCGGTTTATGTTCTCTGTGGCAAGGTTGTCTGGAGCTAAAATAGGGATATGAATCCCATCTATGGCCTCCCCACCATTTGGGATCCCAGTGTGGCAAACCCATCCAGTATGTTCTGGAAATTTCCCAAAGACATTACTCTTTGCAGAAGAAATTTATTAATAACCATGCATACTTACATCACATCACAGCAGTTCCCACGGTAGATTTCCCCACTCCAAATTGATTTCAAAGTGAACAGTAACAGCCTGGGGTTGCTAGCTTCTGCAGAGTGATGGCCAGTCACTTCTCACTGTCAGAGCTGGTCTCAAGCGAGTATTTATGTGCTTCAGTGCTGGGGACAGCTCTGTGCAAAATTCAAGGAAAGTGGCCTTGTGCATACAAAAGTTCTTAGCTACTGCTAATCATCTTACACTGTCATAACGATGCGATCCCACCAGACTGCTCTTGTTTCCCGGGCCCAGAACCCACACTCCACAGACTGAAGAAGATGCATGACAGCCTGCAGCAAGGGGGAATTCTTTCACTCCATTGCAGGGCACCCTCAGTAATATTACAATTTCCTGCATTGCGGCTCCTGTTTCATTGTTGAAACTATTGCAGGATAAGGTGTGAGGTCTTTGTAATGTTCACAGAGATAGTGCAGAACTGAGTGGGTTCCATGGCTCTTCATGAACATGACAGAGAAATGGGCGGGAAAAACTGTTTCCCACTTGTTTGTGACAAGAAGGGTGGGGAAGGGAGCATACTGTATCATGGGAGGATGATGACCTTCCCATGAACCACTGCATCTAGTTGCACTGTGGGTAGTTACTCACAGGACACAGTGATTAGTGGGGACGCAAGAGCCTGACACAAGTGTGATCACACTCCTGCAATGGGTGAAAATTGATTTAAAATAGATCGACTTCCCTCCGCAGTGTAGACATGGACTTTGATTCTAACTCGCACATTTAAAGCCCTTCTAGTTGTAATGTATGGGAAGCTAAATCTGGTTTTGGCCCAAAATTATTTACAATACATATGTAACTTTAACTGTTAAGCATCTTGGGTTGAGCAAACTAAACCAGTGGGTAAAAGAACATTTTGATTAATTCCAGACATTTTAATATGGCACTACATCATAGGCTAAATGGATCATGATGGGGAATAAATGAAAGATAAATGTTTCAAAGTTAGACTAAGGGATTTAAATTTTGGTGACTTGGAAATTGAGGTGATGGTAGCTTTGTGTCATAATGGGTGTGGGGGGGGGAGGGGAAGGGGACCATATCTCAAGAATTTCTGTCTCCTTATTTCCAAATAATTGAGGTCCCATTCTCTTTTTACCTTATAAAAAAGCTCTCAAAACTTGCCATGAGATTCAGTTGGTGTCTGGCCCTAACCTCTCTATATTTCTGTTTAACAAAAAATTATTTGTATTTCATTACAAGTAATTGTTAATTCAAAAGATAATGAGAATATTAATAATCTCTGCACAACTATTGATGGGAATACAATAAATACAATAACTAGTATTAAAGGACAAGGACTATGTGTTCAGATTATATAGAGAAGTTCCTTTTCTTAGTCTGGTGATCTTCTGAAAGGATTGCTACTTAATACAATTTGAGATGGAATAGTAAATTGATAGACTTTCGGTCACTCAGTATTTTAGCTTCTTCTCACAGCATGCTCACACAACTAGTGGAATGTCTGACTTGTGTAACTCATTTCTTTCCCCCTATGCTCCCATGTGTGATTTTTGGCCAAGTGTTAATACACTGGTGGCGTAAGAGAGTTTCAGATTTTTTTATTTGATATTTCATAAATCAATTTGGCACTTAATCATCTCTGCTCTTTCACACAAAACCACTCTCAATGTGAGAAAATATATTTCTACAAAATAGGTTTAGTTGTGAATGCAGAGCAAAACAATAGTCTTTGAACTTGGTTGTTGCTGGGGTAACGAAAGCTATATTGTGTCTTTGTCCATCTCTGACTGATTAACAAAAGCAGATAGGAGGGTATGGTTGCCAGCTGAGAGAATGATTTAAGGATCTCAAACAGTGGATGCACATGTCTTCAATGCTATCCATTCTGAGTTTAAACCCTGCTTTTGGCCCAAGCAGGATCATTATTGTTTTGGCACCCAAGTTTTACAATTTCTTTTACCCATTTTAGGCTGAGTGAGGAATATACCTGAAATTAAAAGCAAGAGAGTATTATCACTAGAATTTATGAGTTATCTCCTCTAGCTGGCAGCTGACCAAGAAATTTAGCTGACCAAGAATTTATCTTCTTATGCGGACTAACAACTAGAAGGGGATAAAAATTCCTCCTTGTCCCCCACTCTAGAATGGCTTACAATGGCAAAGGTCCAGGTGCTTTGTGGAAATCTTTCTTGAATTTTTAAGGTATGTATTTGTTCAAAGGGACCTATTTATTTTTTGCTTGCCTTGTTGTTTCTGTGGAACTGTGTTTCCAGAACCATTCCCTAGCACTCTGCATTTTGGTCCCCAAAGCTCTCTCATATTACTTTTTCTTTTGCTGCTGCTTGACTCTTTTGCCATTATCTTATTCATTGCTACAGGGACTAAGTGATCTATCATTCAAGTTCACATGTATGCACTCATGGGTGCGCATGTGCCACTCCCTTAAGTTGTGCTGAAGAGAGATTTTAATATCAAGTGATTCAATTTCATCAGAAAGTGTCATTGTTTAAGTCTGTATTGTATTATCTATAAAAGCAAAGTTTTATTTTCTACGGTAGGCTTGGAGATATAGCATTTGTCTAGAAAAACAAGTGACTTTTCCAAGGACATAGCAACTGTGTCCCATGTTAAAAGTAAAGCTTGTGTTTTTAAGACATTAATTAAATTAGCTTATAGCATCTAAGAAATTGTACAATGTTGTCAGTTTTTTAAATATTAAAGTGCATACTGTCAAGATAAATGCAAGAACAAATGTTATCTATAATCTGATTTGGATAAAAACTTTGCAAGGATACATTTCAAATTAAATTAAAAACTTGATCAACATTCCAAGAAATTTAAAACCAATATATTAAAAGTAAGTAAATCAGTCGAGGAAACACACATAAAATATAAATACCATGAACAAAGTTTATGTTCACTTTTCATTAAAAGGAGACCAACTTTGTTATAATATTAAAAATGATATTTTTAAAATAGCATTAATGATGTAACCAAAAATGAAAAAAGTAAGATAATTCAGAGATAAGGCTGTACTAGTCTCACACTGTTATTTCAAGTCTCTTGGAGTAATGAGTGATTTTGTATAAATTATGGTATGGTGTCTTAGGTATAATAGAAACAGAGTCCTGTGGCACTTTTAAAGACTAACAGATTTATTTATTACATGAGCTTTCATGGGAGAAAATCCCACTTTGTCAGACGCTTTGAAGATGGGAAGCTTACATAATGGGAGGAAATTTATAGATAATAAAAGATTAAATAGAATAAATATAGATTGGGAATTGTCGACTTGACATTAAATTTCCTTGCTTGGACTCTCAAGCCTAAATTTCAGAATGAAATCTTATGTTCGACATACAGATTTAACACTTCCCATCGTCTGGATAATTGTGTGTCTAATTAAAATCTCTCAACCTGTGAATGCCTTAATGTGAGAAGCAATATTTGTCACAGACTCAAAATAAAGTGAGAGGCACAAAAAATGTTTGTTATATAAGACACTTAAAATGCTGTAGGATTCATTATTTTAGAGTAAATAAACATCTATAAGTTCAGTTATATGATTCTTTATTATTTCTGTAAATAATTTTCAACAATAAAAGTGAAGGGACACCAAATTTGTGTGAAATATAGAGGCCTTTAGTTAGGAGTGAAGTGAGGAACACTTGAGAGATATGTTTGCCTACCTACTTTACTGTTACTGTTGAGACCCGGGTCCAGTAGTTCCTCCCCTTAGGCTGGGGGAGGCCTTTTAGCCCGCCCAATGTCCCCGAACCCAAACAATAGTATGTCACTGTCAGTAACTGTGCTCTTTGAGATGTATGTGCACAATTTATGCATGTGGTATGAAAATCTGGTTTGAAATGTTATTTGAAAATTTAGTTGCGAGATTTTGTTTCATAGTGAAGGTATATAGAGATAGAAGCAAGGAGTCTTGTGGCACTTTTAAAGACTAAGAAATGTGTTTATTGCATGAGCTTTTGCTACTAGACTCCTTGGCTATGTCTACATTGGCAATTTATGTCGACTTAAGGAGGCTTAAGAAATTCCTTAAGTTGACTTAATGAAAGCTTAAGTGGACTTTGTTACTACCATACATTAAGATGACTTAACCAGTAAGTCGACTCCTTAAGTCGACTTAAGGACGGTGTGGACATGGAGTAACCCTTAACTTTATTAAGTTGACTTAAGGGTGGTTAAGTTGACTTAAAGTGGACTAAATCGACTTAAAGCTAAGTCAATGTAATCCACTTTGTTGACTTTAATAAAGTCGATGTTAAGTCAACTTAAAGTCGACCTTATTAAAGTTGACTTAACGAAGTCGACTTAACTTTTCTAGTGTAGACATAGCCCTTACCTGTTTGCTGAACTAGACTGACAGGGTACCCCTTTGGAACTTGTCATACAAAGATAGAATACAGGAGAAGAGAGAGACTAAGAACATTTTCCTTCCTTAACATGATGTTTAATTGTCTAACTTACGACTTTGTGCCTTCTTGCACTGTTCCTGGTGCTTGAAATAATATGCAATTTCCTGGGCCCCAAGTTTCCTCCATCACCATGTTAAATCTCTCCCCTTTTATTTAACCTAGATTTCCATTGTTCAACAGCTATAACTAACTGCTCCCATGTTTGTGTCTGATCTGTAAAATTACGCATTTGAACTGATACTAAGTAGTTCCTTTTTCTGACGTCTGCACAAAAGGATTCAATTATCACTCTTCTGTTCCTGATCTGTGTTTGAGAGAGTGAGGCAGTGGATGGCTTGAATTAAACTCCCGTAGGGTACTAGACTTAGGAAGTCTACTTTCTCTAGAGGCCTTGAAGGTGGAGGGAATGTGGGGAGATAAACCTCCTTGCTACTCCTGTTTAATAGATGATGGTGGTGTTCCCTCAGTGGAGCTGTCTAGGTATATTAGAAGGATGGAACCAGATTGTTTCTTCTCAGAAAGGCCCCCTTTATGGCTGATGGCAGCTCCAGCCAGCACTCCCCCCAGTGTTTTATTTCTCAGTGTTTGGAGCCAGCTGGTGCCTGAATGTACAGTGATAGTAATAACTACATAACAAATCACTTTTAGCCAACAGTTAGTCACAGAGGCATCTGAGATATTGTCATTTTTCTCCTGTGGGTAGAATAAGAGATATGTATGGTAGAGGTTGGCAATTGTGGAATTCTTAATGATGGCTTTAGCTCTGTTATGTGGGAGGGTTTTAGAAGCATCTTTGCTCAAAACTATTAAATCCACCAACTGATGGGTGAATTCCTTTTGACAATAAATGAAGATCAGGTGTCTATGCTGCTTATATCTGATTTATATACACATGGTACGCTAGACCTTGAGGTTTCATGACTGAGACACTAGAGATGAACAAGTTTCCAGCTAGCAGAAAACCCTTTCTTCAGCATTTTGCCATGCAGCCTTTCTTCTCATTAGCTCTGTAAATCAGTAGCAGCAGTTGGTCAAGTAGTGCTAGGCACAGATCTTTATTAGTGATATTAATTCCACATTGACAATTTCCAAAGGGGTAGCCGTGGTAGTCTAGGTCAGCAAAACAAACAAGGAGTCCTGTGGCACTTTTAAAGACTAACAAATTTATTTATCGCATGAGCTTTCGTGGGAGGAAATTAAATGCAGGGAAATGTATGACACAGGATCAGGTCAGGCTGTAACAGCAAATCAAAATAGGTGTTGGGATTCAAATATTGGGAACAACATATAGAGGAAGGTGAAGTCAAATCACCTGTCTTGTATTTTGTAAGTTAATTGCTCATATGCTATCACTTTATCACATTTAAAAAATCAGTCTCCCTGTTTGCTTTAAGTTTCTTTCCCTTTCCTAAATCACAGTACACACATATGCAGTAGATACTTCATTTACACCAGTTAGCCCATAATTAATTCACTTTTGCAAGTGTCCAAAAAAATGTATGGTTAAATTCAAAGTGTGGATTTTTTATTTTTTTTTATCATCATCATCATCATCATCATCATCATCCATCATCATCATCATCATCTGATCCAGTCACTTTTGTACCAATTTAAAATTTAATCCACTGATCTAAAGGAACTGAACATTCATTCCTCTTTCTCATTTCTCTTTTGGTGAGAATTTATGCTATTGGTTCTATCTATCAGAAAAGAATATATTTTGACTCCCAATGTGGCATACTTTATTCGCTGACAATCAAAATAACTATCAAATATGGCGGAACTATTTGAGCATGTTGAGAAAAACCTTACATTAGCTGCTGGTAACCTTTAATTTTTGTTTGTACATCAGCCAAACAGCACTTCCCAGTAACAGCATTAGCACATTGCAGGAACCACACAAACACATTGAAGAACCAAGGTAGTGCAAATCATTGCAACTCCATTGAATGCAATGAAGCAAGATCAGGTGACATGAGGTAAGGATCTGGCCCACTCAGTGAAAAAATAAAGCTCCCAAGGACTCATTCTCTATGAAATGTAGTCATTACATAAGATCATTACAGTAAAAACTATGGAATTAATCAAGGAGTCCTGTGGCACTTTTAAAGACTAACCAATTTATTTATCACATGAGCTTTTGTGGGAGAAAATCCCAATTCATCAGATGCTTTGAAGATGGGGAGTACAAAGATTCCCCGATCCAGATGCAGAACAAAGCTGGGAAATGTGTACTTTCCCTGTCTATTGTATCAGCCAGTTGGCTCTTATCTTATATGAAGACAGCAAGCTCTTTAGGGCTGGGATTATCTTTCTGTTAATTGTTTGTACCATACCTAGCATGATGGGACTGCAGTCCCTAACCAATGCTGCAATAGAAATAATACCTAAACAATGCAGCTAATGTATCCTGTAACTGGATGCTGGAAATCCTGTGTGTTTAACCATTCTGAACAGATGAATAGAACAAAGGGGAAGAGAAATTTGGTGTTTTATATGAATTTTAAATTTTTCTAAGCAGGGAAGTCCTTGGGTTTTCCTATGGTAGAACTGCCACTTGGCAGCCTATACTTAGCAAACTCTTCAAATTTGTTTTCATGGAGCATCTACTGTGCCAAAATACGTGAAAGAACAAAATCCCAACAACACAACGCTTAGGGGAACATATAGCTCAAAAGATTCTAGAGTTTACATTTGCCACTATGCTATAGTATAGTAACAGTATGATTTACTTTTATCCAAGTAGGCTAAATGACATCATTATTATTGCACTGTGTGAGAAAGAAGTAGGTTTAACTTGGAAACGACATTCTACAACATCTTATCAGTCCTATTTATGAAAGCACTAATATTACCTTGGGGAAAAAAATTGAATTGAAATCCTGAAAAATGTGTTTTATATTATAAACTTCCATAAGCTGAGACCCTATGCAGCATTAGCACTTGGCAAAAATGTTTTCTCT
Source organism: Pelusios castaneus (assembly GCA_007922175.1). Classification (NCBI taxonomy): domain Eukaryota; kingdom Metazoa; phylum Chordata; order Testudines; family Pelomedusidae; genus Pelusios; species Pelusios castaneus. Next base: position 2,718,633 of record ML685784.1, read on the forward strand.
CTGAAATCTGTTTATGGCAGAGGAACAAAAATTTTGTTTATCATATTTTTTCAGTTCTCAGATTTCTGTTTTATTGATTGATTGATATATTTATGGTATCTATATGCCATGTGTGCGTGTGTGCATGAATAGATATATGTAGACAGACAAATAATTCAACAGATTAATCACAAAATGGGTCCAAGGACCCTGCAAGAGGTTAGCAAAAAACATGAGAAGATAAATGGTTGTGATTTAAACTGACCCAAAAAGAACAGCATGTGACATTTTTAAAACTCACAGAAGGTTCTCTTCTAGGTTTTCTTAGGGAGCTCCTTGGAACCTGCTCTCCAGGCCCAGCAGCAACTGTTTTGTGCATATCTTGTCATCCTCAGGGTCTTCATCCACATTTCCAAGAACACAGTATTTAGCTTTGTGTTAAAGTTTGGTTCCTCAGTATAAGGCCCTTCTTTCAATGTGTTATATCAGTGCCTGTTGTTAAATGGAATGTCTCAGGCCTATGGTGGAAAAGTCCTTCTTTCGTTCTTTCTTTCTTTTGTTCTTAAAATAGGAAGTGAAGGTTTTGAAGAAGAGTATTGTAAAGTATTGCAAAGTTTTTAATTTAAAAAAAAATGCTTGAGACTTGATGGATGGGTAAAACATAACAGAACTGCCTCATGCAAAGATCATTAATGCACATTAATTTACCGTATAAATTAGAGCTAGATAGTGCCCACTCTTACACAGAGGTGCAAGTAGCTGGAATGGAGAGGAATGCAGAGTGAATCCTAGACAATAGCAGAACTAGCACTGAGATGTGTTGTCCTTTGAGCCTTAGAATTTCTACTGGGACTTCCATTTAAGTGTGGTATATTCTTTCTCCCCCGTTTTCTTGCTTCCCCCTTAGTGTAACAATAAGGAAACCAAGTAAGAGTAGATTTAGGAGCAGAAGATCAATACAATTTGTGCTCCTAAATTTCTTTAGATGCTTTTGGAACATTTCCCCAGGAAATAATATCCTTATTCCCCTTGCTCTGCTAACTGGCGCACACAAGCTTGAGAATTGCCTGTGTTGATGATAACCATGGTTACTGTACACTGAACTATGGGGAAGGTTGGATTCAGGTTTGCATACTGTGGCTATGGTCAGTCTCTAATTTTAACTTACAGTTTATGTTCTGATCCAGCAAAAAACTGATCTTTTCAAGTGGAGTGTAGTTGGCATCTCAGAGATGATCAGCACCACACAGCTTCCTACTATTTCAGGTCTATTTTCACCTACCCTTCATTTTTCTCACCATTTTCCACCTTGATCTTCTCATCCTGTTCCAAAACTTTATCTCTCTAATATTTTATGCTTTTCCTACAAGTGGGGGGGTTTATTCAGCTCAAGGGGTACATGAGAGGGGAGGCCAGTGCTTATGTCTTATATGTGAACAAATGTCTGATTATCTTTCTGCTGGAAATAGCTTTCATTGCTGAATTAAGGCACGTGTCCAGTGGTGAGATCAACATCTCAGATCTCATGTTTCCATGTAATTTTCATGCCTGTTACTTTACAAGTTGGCATAAGAAAGAAATTGTGAGAATTAAAGGTTCATTGTTTCCTCTGTGGCCATACCACTGGATCAGGAACTTCCATTTGCAGGAAATATGTATAAAACATGTCCAGTTAAGTAAAAACTGCAACTGCATTTTATTAACATTAGAGGTTAAAGGACTATTTCCACTTAAAAGCTAATAGTTTAATGCTGTCAATTACAAATTAAGGATGGAATTTTCAACAAAGGCCTATGTGATTTAGGAGCTCAAATGCCATTAGATATTTTCCACAGGACTTGTTCTCTTAAGTCAGTTGTTTTTGAAAAGCTCATGCTAAAGTCCTTCTTATGTGATTACTTTTTATTCCTCTGCAGAATCTTATCTAAAACACAGCTTGATCCTGCAAGGTTCTGACCTTTTTGATCCAGCAAAACACTTACTGTAGCATTAAGCATGAGAGTTGTCTTACTGAAGTCAATAAAACTACTTGACTTTAAAGTTGAGTATGCGTTTAAGTGCTTTGCTGGATCAAAGCCAGAATATGCAGCACCTTGCAAGATCAAGCCTACAGTGAGATACCCTGTACACATACTGTGATCAAAGGACTTTCTAAAATGTTGGCTAGTATGGAGGGTTGGTAAATCAGACACAAGAAAGCTGAAATACAGTTCTCACAGTACATCATTTGATTGAGCACATGCATGGAGTAACCAGAAGACAAATAATGTGCACAAAAGAGAGTTTTTTCGATTTCAGTGCACCTACTTCTCTCCCCAGTGCAGCAAAATAATGGACCCTTAGTTTAAAAAAGAAAAGATCATGTCAGTACTTCTGTGACATGTTGGGGGTTAACCCAAACCAGTGAGCTATTCTGTCTCTGCCTGTCCTATAACCTTGTGTGTCTTTAGGCTATGTGGCTTTGGCTCAGACCATGATACCAGTAATATACTCAGAGCATAAAGGTCTTACCCTGAGCCTCCAGCAGACAAGCTACTCCTTGCTGGGTGATGCCACCCTTTCAATCCCGTGTCTCTCCAAAACCATCTTGTTATTGTGACCAGTCCTTCTTATTGGATATTCATAGAGGTAACTCCAAGGTTAATGCCTCCAAAGAGCCAATATAGGTAAACAGCTAGAATTATACACTTCACCTTAATACACACCACTGAGATGGTTTGCTGGAAAATTGAGCATAAGTTTATTAATAAGAAACCTAGATTTAAATGAGTTCAAGGAAGGGTGAAAGAGATAGGAAAGGGTTACAAACAAAACGAAAATAACGCTATTGTCTAAAACTTAGATATAGCTTTGTCTAAGCTCTGTTTCATACTTACACCAAGTTGTTAGCATTCTCCAGCTAGTTTCAGGAGAAGGACCCATCTTTCAGAAACACAAAGTGCTGGCTTTTTTGTTCTCCCCAGTGATGGGTAACTCCAAATTTATTTGCAGTTCCTTATATCCTCCAAAGTTCATTGTTTTCCTGGCACTGATCACTAGGACCTGTTGGGGTTCAGCCCCAGTATCCCCCACTGAGCCAATGCCATGTTAATCTTTGTACCCCCTTGAAGTTTCAAGTGCAAGTTTTCTCCTACAAATTCTGCTCTAAATGTCCCTGCCTCCTCTTGCTCTGTTTGCAGGGGAAAGGGCTGTCTCACCTCTTTGTCTGGAAGAAAACTCCTTTGTCTGTGTACATATTCCAAAACGTAATACTAGAGAGTGCCATAACTTCACATGCAGCATTTTTACATACATTTTACACTGATAGTAATCACCAGTATGCTATTAACTTTCAAATGATATATTACAAGACACTTTTTAAAATTAATACCATGAGAACAGTGTGTTGGGACAATCAGGCCTGCTGTAAGGTACAATATGGTGTGTCCTCTGCCACTTGATAGTGAGGGGCTTCCAGGGTAACAGCTGCCTACATAAAGCCCATAGGCTGCATCTACACTGGTAAATTAAGTCGACTTAAGCTTGGCTTAAGTCAACTTAATTTGCCCTGTGTCCACACTACACCTTGCTTAAGTTGACTTAAGCAAAATAAAGTCTACTTAATGAAAATTAAGTCGACTTTATTAAACCACCTTTCTACTCGACCTAAGGCTTAATTCGACTTTTTAAACTCGAATTAAGCCAATGTAGCCCTGGGGTAGCTCTAAGTCGACTTAGGGTTACCCCAGGACCACACCAATGCCCTCCCTGCCATGGGAGGGGGGGCACAGGGGGAGCCTGGCATGCCCCCCAAAGGGCAGGGCATGTGGGCAGGGTGTGACACTGTCTGGATTAAGGGAAGCATTTATGGTATTTTCTATGGATATCTCATAAATGCTATAATCCATAGGAACTATGTCATGTTTGGTATCAATAGAATGGTAGTAATTTGCTGGGAATGATTATATAGTTTATGTCTAGGAATTCTATTTTGATTAGAAGTTAAGAATTTGATGTTATATCCATACTTCAACTTGTGTCATTCTGGAGGAATGTCTTAGACGGGAGGGTGTGAACAACCATTGTCTCCTTAATGTTAAGGAATCTGCCAGGAGATATGGTCCCAGGGAGCAAAATGATGAGCCATTAAGGAGACAATGGTTGTATTCTTTATGTCCTTAATGGCTCATCAGGATACTCCCTGGGACCATTCTACCTGGAAAATTCCTAAACATTAAGGAGACAATGGTTATTCACACCCTCCCGTCTAAGACATTTCTCCAGAATGACACAAGTTAAAGTATGGATATAACATCAAATTCCTAACTTCTAATCGAAATAGAATTCCTAGACATAAACTATATAATCATTCCCTAGACTGTTAGATGTCTACAGTGTCTACAGTGTCCCACACCCCCTTCATTAGTTGAAATTTACCCCCCCCCCCAAATCTTGTCTTCTATTTTAACTTTCTGAACATTGGAAGAGGAATTATTTTTAATATCTCAAACACAAATTTATTTAATAAAGCCAACACTGTTGATTAAAAAAAAAAAGATCCTCACCTGCGATATTAACAGAAATGTGTTTCCTCACCTGCAACAATTTAAGGAGAAAAGAAAAATAGAATGAGAAATCAAGCTCTGTAAGAAGTATTGGCAAAGATTTGCTGTAAATTTATAGTACCATTATCACCTCTATTTATGTCATGTAGAGGAGCCAAAGAAAATGGAGGGAGCTGGGGATTTGGAGTTAAAGTATAATTTATATCGCTAATGCATCTTCTCATAAGAGAATCTATTGAAAACCTGATTTATCTATCATGGATCACATGTTGCTTATGTTCAGAAAGGTTAGCAAAAAGGTTTGCATTATGAACTGTATTCATGATCAAAGTTCATGTTAATATAGAACAAAGAATATATAGTTTTTGGCTCATTGTGAATTATTTGTAGATGCACTAAATAGTGTGAAAGCAAGACTTTAGAAATCAGAGATTTAACAGATACTGAAAGTAAAAATTTACTGTTAGATGAAGCCAAGAAATTAAAAGTGCAAAATATATCCTCAAAAGAGAAGACAACTTTATGATTACATTGTAAAATCCTTCCCAGAAGTGAGGGACTGAAAAAAGATGTGCTAGATGACAATCTGCAACATCGTCTCTTATCTATTGTGAGAATTCTTGAAGACCGATTACCTTAGTATCTGTGTCTTTACATAAAAACATACAACGCCACAAATGTCCACTTGTAAGAAAAGCAAACAAGGCACTTTTAAAGACTAACAAATTTAAAAGTGACAGTAGGAATATCTAGGCACTTCTATATTCTCTGACAAGGCATTGTGTAAGAAACATTTTCTTAAGAAACCAATTAATTGATGAATTTAGTTATTTATAATCACCAGCGCCTTGAAGGCCATATGGGACAAAATGAGCTACCAGTGGGAAGCTAAGCCCAAAAGGCAATCATCCACATTCTAAAGCTAGCTTGAAAGTGACAAAGGAATGCATGATTTATGAAGACTACATTAGAGAGGAAAATTCTAAACTCTTGGCTGTTTGTAATAGTGCTATTATTCTGTTGATCGCAGGCTATTGGAGAGAAAAGGTGTTTGAGGTAATACCTTTTATTGGACCAATTTGTGCTGGTGAAAGAGACAAGCTTTTGAGTTGCACGGAGCTCTTCTTCAGAACAAGAAGACTGACAGCTCATCTTTTTCACCACTAGAAGCTGTTCCATTAAAAAATATAACCTCAACCACCTTGTCTCTTTAAATTCTTGGCTGGTAGTTGACATGGTGGTGAGGAGACGTCAGCCCTGTAGGTTTGAAGAACCCATACAGTACTATGCCTCCTGTTATCTAAAAACATTTTTCATTGCCAGCTTACACCCCAACCCCCTTAAAAACTGCAGCTTTTATTGCAATAAATCATTCCTGCAGGCCAGCCAGACTCTGCTAATGGCCATACATTCTTTGTAGTGAGGAAAAGCTTTTGCTGGAGCTCTGACAGGTGCCACCCTATGCTGCTACAGAGTTAATTGGTGGGCAATATACCTGGTGTGAATGTGCTTGTGATGATGGTGCTGCCTTCATCATCTGTCCTTTTAGAGGCCACTGCTAGCTCTGCAGGTAATGCTGTCTGGAACTATGTAACTCCTGCAGCTAAATTATGGTGGTTTTCTGCAAAAGTGTGCTAGTGAGGAGGGCATTGCCTGTGTTCACTTCCCTCTAGAATTGAAGAGATGAATAATTTGTCCCTGTGTATTATTCAGCATCGAGTGCATTGTTAGTACTTAATACCAGGGGTTAAAGTAAGGGGGAACGCACCGGAACACAGTTCCGGGGCCCCCAAATTTGAGGGGCCAGAGTTCCAGGGCCCCTAAAAATAGAAAAATCTGGAGGAACGTGTGTTCCACCCTGCCCTGGCTGATGGCAGGTCCTGCGCCTCACCATTGTTAAGCACAATACTTAATGTGTTATGCAGTGTTTGCTAGTTGGTGACAACAATTGCTATAGGCCATATAAAATTATAAATATTTTTATGGAGCGATAACTGATGCATGTGGTACTGAGAAGTGGTTGCAAATGCCTACCTGGGCTGGGGACCACACGTGCATGAAGGGGGCCCAGACAATATGGGAAGGGGGCCCGGAGATTAGGAGGGTTTCGGGGCTCGTCAAATTATACTTCAACCACTGCTTAATACATAAACAATAGAAGCCACAGCATATCTGATTTCATCAAGTGGAGACCTGTTGTTTCTGGTCAATAGTGATGCCATATTTGAACTGACATTGGTACTTTTGGTCTTGTTTTCAACCGGTATTCTTTCATTTTACTTTGTGGGTATTTTCAGGCTCTACCTTACCTTGGCTCACATTATAGTTAGTTAAATCTAATGTATGTCACCCATCAAATACTGTATTATGTGCTGGCTTCTTTAAGCCCAGCACTGCTGGAGGGGCTGTCAACACCAACTCTCAAAATGAATTCCTTTGACTACCCTAGCTTCAACTGCTGTGCCCTCAAATCTGCAGTTTGCCCCTGTGGCGGCTTGTCATGCTGGTTCAAGGTCTGTGTTTAAAGACAGCATTTAATTTTGTTTTCCTAATGGCTTCCACTTATTGAGTTACTGCTTTCTTTGAAAATCACCTTGGGAGGCCATATGAAAGACTGTGGTTATAGAGAGAGTTACTGTATGCAAGGATTTGAAACTATAAAAGTTTGATTTGCCCTCCTGTATCTGAAAAATGACTGTGTAATTGTGAAGGCTCTTATTCCATACTACAGAATTAAAAATTAAAGTTTATAATAGCCAAGAACTAAAAATTGAAGGTGATTATATACATTATATACCTTTCATAGAGAATATTGCCATACTTTCAGTATTCATTTTCATTTATTCTGAGCAAAACTAATTCTCAATGTTGTAGAAAACATTTCTAATATACTTTGGGATGACCTGTGTAATGCATCTCTGATTTCTCGACTCATGGGTAATCGGACCATTTCAAATGAGTGCCAGTGCAATCTTTGTGGCAACCCGCACCACATCAAGTTCTCTTTAATTTTCTCCCTTCACCAATTTACTTTTCATTACTTTCCCCCTCTGCCAACCTGCAATGAAAATATTCCTAAAGTTGCAGAACTACAGGGGAGAGGAATTAGCTGAATCCAAGAATACTTGGCTTGTAGGTGATAAGATATTTCTTTGAGGGAAAAATCAAAAGACAATCAGTAAAATATAATGGGACAATGTCTGTTCTTGGTTACATCCATATCATTTCACTGAATTTAGCATGTCCTCTTGGATGTAAGTTGGAAGAAATTTTGCCCATTATTAACTCAGGTTAATGTTGTGCAGACTTCAAAACAGAATTGTATTTCAGAGACTATTCTGGGAATTAAATGTGTCAATCTTGTATTAAAAAATATCAATGAGAAATATAATCTAATTATGTTCTGATGTTTCTTAGAAGTGTGAGTGGAAAGAAGCCTCAAGTTTCTTCAGCTATTTCTTATAGTCTAGTCTCCTACCTCCAAAACCAACCATCTGTTATCTCTGTATTGAGGATGTGCAAACTACTGGTTTTTGATAAAATAACTGACTTGAAACTTTGCCTTGGGACTTCAAACCAAAATAAATAAATGGCTTTCTAGGGAGAAAAAGGAAGGGATCTGACAATTATTTACAACTCGAATTTTTTAAAATTCTTTTGGGCATGTCTGTATTTGAAGCTTTCATTTGGAACCTGAAATAATGAAATTGGGGTAATGCCAGAGCCAAACCAGGAAAACTCCAATCGTGAGATTTCAAACTTGCTCTTCATGCTACCATAACACCGTTATTTTTACCTTACATCAGAGAGCAAGCCCCCCCCCCCCCCCCAGCCTGGCTAGACAGACTTGTGTTTGCTTTGCTCAAGCTAATATTCTAAAAATAGCAGTGAGGATGTTACGGCTCTGGTGGAAACTTAGATGAGTCGACTAAGCTCACACGCAGGAGGCTGTATGAGCTTGTGAGCCTGAACTGCCCCCCAGACACAATATCCAGGCTGCTATTTTTAGTGCACTAGTGTGAAGCTGGGTGTCTTGCTACCAGCTTCAGTGTCGATATACCTAAAGATGGGTTCTTGCTTGGATGACAGGATTCTCTCAAGTTACCACACAGTTCCCACTGTGAGGTTGCAAGAGGGATCATAGAGGCTGTGGCCATTTGAAGCTGAAACACTACAGAGTGGGAGCATCAGTAGTAAGAGCTCGAGGTCAGTTACAAACAGGACAAAATTCACACCTGATATATATCTCTAGCAGACAAAGCTGTTTCATGATCCAATGGCTGGAACGTGAAGTTAGACATATTCAGATTGTAAATAAGGTTTTTATTTTTAACAGTGTGGGTAATTAACCAGTGGAACAATTGATTCAGGGTCATGTTGGTCCTATTACTGGTTTCTATCACTGGCAATTTTAAATCAAGATTGTATGTATTTCTAGAGATGTGCACTAGAATTTATTTTGGGGATGTTCTGTGGCCTGTGTTACACAGAAGTCAGACTAGATGATTACAATGGTTCTGTCTGGCCTTGGAATCTATTAAACTATGAAAATCTATGAATTTACAGTTTTGTCCTCTGAGAACTGACTACACCATGCAAATGATGGCAACTTATTCTACTGAGCTGCTCCCTGTGTGCGTTCAGTGATATACCTGCTTATTCTGGACTAACTTGTGCTGCTTCGGTAGCACGAGGTTATGTTTAAGGATGCAAAGTGGCCTGGTTCCCTTTTGACCCCATTGTCTTCCAGAGAGTCTCAAGAACGTCACCCATCTTCCTCTTTTCTATTCCAAATTCTTTTTGGGATGCTGTGTACTCCTGCGGTGATGGGGGAGTAGGCCTTGCCCTTCCTGGATGGATGTACAGCAGATGTACCTGCCTCTTTGGGCAGGGCTTCATGTAGCTGGAAAGCCTTTTGTGTCCTCCTAGTCCACACACTCATACAAGGGTCAATGACAACTGGTCTTATTGAGAAGAAAATATTAGTAATTCTTTGCTGTTACATTAAGTGGAAAGCCAATATTGCTGGCATAGAGCATGCTATGGATAGAAGAATCTGGTGCAAGGAAAAATTGCAGCTGGTGGTGACATGTAGGCTTGCTTTATTGTCAGATCCCTGGGGCAATTTGGAGTGCTGAAAGTAAAATCCTTATGTCTTATTGTTCACTCTCTTGTTATTTCTGATAGTACCTACTATATGCTAGATTCTCTCAAAACATTTAAGGAGGTTGTTCTTTGCTGCAAGGCATTGTAGTCAAATGACAAAGAAGTAGACAGAGGTCAGGGGAAAGGGAATTTTTTGCTGGTTTTGTTACAATGAAAGCAATGTAAAACTGGTGTAAGAGAACAGGGACTTTCTATCTTTTTAACTGTAAATTGAACAAATGTGAACTGGATACCCTGAAGACAATAAACATGAAACCTCAGCATGCTATTCTTGCAGAGACTCTTTGTAGAGTAGATTTTCACTTCAAGATGCTAGGATTTTATTCTCATTGCAAAGCTGGATTACTGTAAATTTAGTTTAAGCAAAAATAACTGATATAGATATGGAATTCCCCTGAACAACTGTTGTGTAATTAGTGGTAGAATGAACTTGGCTAGCCTATACATTAAGGAGTCAGTAAAGGATAGGACAGGAAAGCACAAGTGATTTATTAAACAGCTTCTGGCAACTGTCCTAGAACCAGTTAATGAACATTTGGAAATTATTCTGGTATTTAAATATGCCCTCCTTTCATTTAATATTCTCTTAATGGCATCTCTATTCCTTTCCCCCCTCTATTAAGTTAGTGAATTACAAGAAACTGTCATTCATGTATGTATTTTTTCAATGCAGAATGACATTTTATTTTCATTGCTCATACTTCTCAGTGGGATGGAGCTGCTTTATATAGCTGTTTAATGTCCTATTAAAGGTACCAGTCATCTTGTTCTTTGTGTGTTACAATAATACATAATTTTTGTGCTAATTAGATACATTTAAGCATGTGCTATTTCAGTGCTATTTTTGAACAGATTAAAGAGTTTCCTTTTTAGAAACAACCCTATTAGAACCTCAGACAAAAGCAAAACAAAAACAAAGCAAACAACTCCTCTCCCCAGCCTCTGCCTCTTCCTCCCTGCCAACTCCCCACCACCTTCTATTGCCCCTAGGAAAAGGTTTTCAGAAGACCTGTAAGATGCTACATTTTGAATTTTTGCCTGTTTCATTTGAGGATTTCAAATCAGATGAAAGATCATATTCTGAAAAATAAATTTTCTTCTAGATGTAGAAAATGTTACTAATGTTATTCTAGCTATAGAAAATTGCTAAGAATTTGGGTCCTTTACTGTATGTACTGATGGTTACAGGCATTAGGTAACTGTCAGGTTGAGTGATATGGATGCTAATCCCAGTCTAGTTTAGGTCCTAGCTCAGAGTGACAGAGGATTGATAGTTTTGCACTAGTTCTTGTGGGATATCTGTCTGTATCAGAACATCACCTCACAACTGAATACAATTGGCAGGAGTACTTGGCTTCCATAGCATCCGCCTCTGAGATGGCTGGCTCTGGTGAGTGCTCTTTAGATCCTCACTACCTTCGGTGTCCAAACTATACAATCAGTATACAATCAGGTGTTTCCTGTTCTGCCTTTATCTGTTCTCTCAGGTGACAAAAATATTACAGAAAATAAAATTGTGTCCTATGATAATTCCATAACATAACATACCAAAAAAGTAGATGGTAATAGAATAGGCACTCTGTCCAATTCGTAATCAGAGCACTTATTCTTCTTCCTTTATTCATCCTCTGGCAATATTTTATCTAGTACCTAACTGTGCCTCACACCCTTTGCACTGACGAGAGTGCCTCTCCTTGTTTCTGATGGAATCCCTTCATTCATTACTGATGGTCATTGGAAAAGGCTACAGCGATGGCAAATACTATGGCAGAATATGGAGATGGAAACAGTGTAGTTTTTACTCTTAATAGCTGCTTCCCCTTTAAGCCTCTCTCTCTTTTAGAAGAAGGGCCTTATTCATTATGATCTGCCAAAGTGGTAAAGATTAAAATTAAAAGCCATCTTAATAACTAATTAACTAATCTTACTTATATTGATATGAACTCACACTACTTCCATTTAAGCTAATGGAATTACAGCAGTATGAAGATTGTGCAAGAGCAGAATAAGGCCCATTAATTTAAATATGTTTTTGTCTTTGACTCTGATTTTAATTACTTAAACAAATTGTTTACTCAATAGAGTAAGTGAAGAATACTTTCTGGAACTGGTAATTTCTAAATATGTTTGTCATTTATACCTTTATACCACACATTATTTTTTTTTAATGTAAAGGTTTTAAGTTTTTCGGCCAGTCAAACTGACATGGACAGCTGTTAAGATGTTTTATCAAAACATTGGAGAAGATAGGAATCCTTCATTCAGACTAAATTTTGACAAAACCCAGAAATCATTTGTGAGACTTGACACAGGAGGTTTTCTCATTAGCTCTATTGAAATTGTATTTGAATAATCCTTGAAACTCTCGTGTGCTGAGATTTATAAACCACATCTATAAGGAAAGGATGCATGATGGCTATTATGTAAAATCTGTAAAATCCTACCTTTAGCACATGGAATAATGGAGCAGAGCGGTGCTAAACTGTACGTCTCGTCCATGAATCCTTCCACTGGTATAGAGCAGAATATCTCAGGGAGATGTGGGGTGAATGAACTTCCTCCCAGCAAATGTGTGGTGCACCCACAGTTTACAAACCAATGTCAAGTTGCTTTCCTACACCTCTTACAAACATAAAATCTAACTCTATTGTTGCATAAGCCACATTACAAATATGGAAAGAAGCTCCTTAGTCTTTCCCTAGCATCACAGGGCAGGATGTGGCCCCAAATGAAGGGAGATATCTGTTCATAGTTGCTTTGTGTACATATTCCAAAATGGATCATTTAGTGCACTGCATGGTTTGTAATAAATGGTTAGGAGAGGGGTAGTGCTTGGTAGGGTTACAGTCTAGAATGACACTAAACTTATAGACTGCAATACTGTACGTTGTCAACTTCTCAGCTGCAGGGTGTATTCCAGTTTGTAAGGATTTATTGGAAAGGGAAAAGTACATATAAGGAAAATAGATAGGAAGTGTAGCCAGCATCAACAAATGAGTTTCCAACTATTCAGAACCTAAGCATATACTTCATTTAATCCTAACCAAGTAATCCAAAATGTCATTCCTCAAATTCTGAGAAATATAAAGAAGCACATGAGACTGAGATAATTTAGGTAATGTACATTACCAACAGAGCTGGCTCAATATGAGAAAAGGTCAGACCATATGGAGAAAAATGAGGGTCAAGTCAAGGACCGAGAACCTAGGTAAGAAAATATTTTCGCAAAGCACAGTAACTACCACCTCATTATTTATTAGTTATTGTTCCACCAAAAAATCAGGTTAGTATCAATTTCTGATACAGTGGCTCCTCCTCAGCTGGTGTAAAGCTGATGATTAACACCAGCTGTGGATCTGGCAATTACTGGTGAAATCTTCCATTCACCTCAAACTCTCAGAAACAAAATGTCTACAGTAAATGTTCAAAAGTTTTAACATTTATTTTTTCCCCAGTTCAACACAAATGTTCTTGGTGAATTTAGTGCTTGTTAAAAGCAAAAAAAAAAAAAAATAGTACTGGCTAAAGCAAGCTATAATGCTGGCAGTTGCTGTGCACTCTTCGTAACTCTGTCATTGTGGCTCAATCCTGACCTGTAGTGACCCTGCTAGTTAGAGGCATACACTGCCAAATCAAAAAGTGAATCTGAGGTGTTGAGAAATGTCTAGAGACTATAATGATGCCATAAAATAAGTGCTCAATGGGTGATTTTGGCAAAGGAGACAGTCGATGGTCTTTTGCATTTCCAGCTAAGTCCAGTACTCCTGCACACTTAAGTCCTAAGTAAGACGTAAGCACAAGTCTCTGGGGTGGGAAGTCTAAACAACAACAAGAACTGTTACATGGATTTAGTTGCCAAAACTTAGTATTTATGCTTATTCAGATGAATAAGTATATTACATTTACTGTAAAGAATGTAGACATATTAGGTCATTTTTAACTGACAAGATGGTTCTACATTTGAAGTATGATCTAACCAGCTTAATATAAATTGTTCCAGAAAGCTATTAGCCACATTAACATGTTGCTAATTAAGTATATCAACGCAACCAGAGAAATACAACAAGGAAAAGAACTTACATTGCAAATGAAAGCATATATTGTCATTAAAAGAAAAATTGGTGAGATATTGAAGCAAGTACAATTTCTTATGATCATCAGAAAAAAAAACACTGAGACTACTGATCATAAGGCTTTGGAAGAGTGATGTTTAAATCCAGATCCTGTTTTCATAGCTTTAATACTGAATTTAGAGTGAAAATACACCAGCAATTTTAAGACATGGAATATTATTTTGTCATTATGATACAAAATATATGGGCTGTTAGCCACATAGCTGACCAATGTAAGAATATGGGAGGAATAGTCCCTCCAAACATGATGACATGATTGCCCAAGTCCATAATATTAATTACAGGAAGTCAGGTTTACTTCTGTAAATGTGGATTATATACATTGTAGTGAGGAACTAAAAGGATCTAGATATCACTTCTCGACCCATGTGCTTTGGAAAGGCAAGAGGGTTAATAAACATTTTTGGCTGGTATTAATGCAAATGTAATACCTTCTCTGATTACATTTGGCCAAAATAATTTCAGACACCTCCGTCCCTGGACACTGTCAAGGAGAGTGGATGAAGCAATGGGTGCAGTTCACTCAGAGGTAGCCAGAATTAAAGATTGGAAAAATGGATTTATACAGTCCTACAACTTCTGAAAAAATGTTCTTTTGGGTCACACAGTATCTGCCACAAATGACAGGATGATGTTGTGAAACAAATCTAATTTTAGTTCTTTGATTGTACTTCAGAAATTCTTTATGATTTGATATATTAGCAGAACAGCCACACAAACTATCGGCATTTTCAGTTCTGAGCTAATTCATTATCCTTTCTTTTGAAAAACATTTGGTGCCTGACTATTATATTGTAATTCATAGAGATTTTCTTACTATCTTAAATTGATACTTACTAAATATGAGGATGAGAGGATGCAGAATGCTTCAGTGCTGGGCCTCGCTATGCGGCAAATACTTTGGGACTGAAATTGATTGCACCATGTCAGGGCCTTAAGCCCAGAAATAACCTTTACTCTCCCCACCCCTGACTTCATCACACTGCTCACTTTTGAAGGAGTATGAAGTGGGTCATTGACCCTTTCACAGCCAATCCCATCTTACTCCATTGCAGATCTTCATAATAGGGCCAGCTAGCTGTGTTCTTTTGTCGAGAAGCTAGTTAACCCTTTCTTGATTTCTCCAGGGATGAGGTATACTTGTAAGTTCCTCATAAGTCTGTGGATGAAGGCACTGTGCAGAAGCAGAGCAAAAAGTCCACTTTGGCATGGTCCTTCACTGACTGGCAGTGCTATTGGAAGTAAATTCTATTTTATATACATTTTTATACCATGCTAATGACCATAGTATCTGAGTGCTTTCCATTAATACAATATGTAATGTGACTACACATCTGTGTCAAACTATAAAGCAAAATGCAAAAGGTCTGTGCAGTGAGTCATGTTCATCCTCCATTAATAACAGTTGTTTGAAAAGTGCAAGGTTGATAATGGAGAAATGGTTCCTTTTAGATTTAAGAATCTTTATGGTTTGTCAGAAGATGAGGCCTATATAGATAAAGAAACTTACTGAGCTATAAGGATGGCTGTGATTATTATTTTGTATTTCAAAGTTCAGGGAACCTCCATGTAAATGGAAACACATCTATTATGAATATGACTCTAAAACAATGAACTATAGAATATTTTGTTTAAATAGTAAAAATCCAATATTGTCTTATTAGTGGCCTAAAGACAAATCTGATTCTGGCTGGTTTGTAAACATTTATTAAACTGTTTATTAAGTGAGATTCACATTTGCATATTTTTAAAATTTATTACTGTCATTTGGACAAAACTGTGGAATGTGTATTAAGTTTACAAATATCTGTTCAATAAACTAAGTAATAATTAACGTGAATTTATCTGCAAAAATTAGATTCATGCTCAACAGTAATTTGAAGAGTCCAGAAATCAGATAATTTTGGATGAAAGCATCTTTCCAAGATAGCTGCTTTCAGTATTTGCAAACATTCACATTTTGCTTTTCTTCATTTAAGGACTTGACTAATGAAAACATAATACCTTTTACTTAGCCATCTCAAAGTTAATTTATGATCAATGCAATTTTTTGTTCCTGATTGCTTTAGGAGCTTCATCTGGCTCTCATTGAAGTAAGACACAAATCTCCAGCTGACTGCTATTGTGTTGGTTCAAAGCTTTGGAGGACATGACTATTCTTTGTATAAACCCTCTGGACTTTGACTCCAAACGCCATTCAAATCCATTATAAACAAAAAATACTACTATACTAAATAAACAACTTTAGTCCCAAGACAGAGGTCACTGTGATTTATCATAGCCAAAAGATTTTGGCAACCCTGACTTGACCTACTCTGACCTGTAAAGTAGAATTATGAAAGATTCAATTATAGCCACAAATCAACCTGAAATTTGGTTGGTTTGGGGGCCCGTGGTGATGGAAGGTCAGGTTAGGGACTACTTAGAGAAGTTGGATGTGCACAAGTCTATGGGGCCGGATGAATTGCATCCGAGGGTGCTGAGGGAATTGGCCAATGTGATATTAGAGTCGCTGGCCATTATCTTTGAAAACTCGTGGCTAACTGGGAGATCCTAGTTGATTGGAAAAAGGTAAATATAGTACCTATCTCCAAGAAAGGGAAAAAGGAGGATCTGGGGAACCACAGACCAATCAGCCTCACCTCAATCCCTGGAAAAATCATGGAGGAGGTCCTCAAAGAATCCATTCTGAAACACTTGTAAGAAAATAGAGTGATCAGGAACAGTCAGCATGGATTCACCAAGGGCAAATCGTACCTGTCCAGCCTGATTGCCTTCTATGATGAGATGACTGGATTTATGGATGCAGGAAAAGCCATCGACATGATATACCTCAACCTTAGCAAAGCTTTTGATACGGTTTCCCACAGCATTCTGTCAATTTTTATTTACATTTTTCAAAATGAAGTGTACATTTTCTTAAAACATTCTTTTTTGGTTCCCTCCACCCTCTTTCTCTTACTTTAATTCCATTTGTCCTACTGGAAAAAAAGTAAATAAACAAATCATTTAAAGAGGGAGAGGGGAAAATAGTCCACTTACCAAACAAAAAACAACCAGAAAGAAAGAAAGAAAGAAAGAAAGAAAGAAAGAAAGAAAGGGATTGAGCAGACTGAGCACTTTCCCAGTTCCTTCTTACTACTGCATTGTCTGAGTTGTAATCCTCCATTGTCCAGAGCTGATCCTTTTTCTCCTTCCTGTAAATATTCATAATTATAAATTATTCCTTTTTCCTTTTGTTAGTGTTACGATGGGTCCAGCTAGTGTTAGAACTCTCACCCCAAGGAACCCTCCTAATCTCCTGGCACATGATTTGGATTATGCCCAGGATAGCCGGCTTAAAAAACTGCATCTTCTGCCCACGCACTTTTCAGTTAGTGATGACCCACCAGCACTGCTTTTAAACATTAGAGAAGCTCATATCTCTGCTAAATGTAGTGTCTGGTGCTGGTTTTCCTAGCAGAACACTGTAGCTGCAAGAACTTGAGATTTGGTAGCACCTTATAGCACATGAAATAAGGTCCCAATTAGTACCAAGCTGGTGAGGTCTCCCATTGCTCCACCCCTCCTCTTCTCATTGGCCAGAATCAGCAAGGACCATCCCCTATAGTACTATATCTTACTCTGGAGTGGAGCGGGGCAGGTTTACAAGCTGCATTTGATTCATCCAATATGTCATCAAAATTGACTGCAATCACCATTGTGATGCACTGGGATTCAGGGTTATACTCTTTTGGGATTTTCCAGGGAGGTTTAAAACACTGATGAGGACTTACATTTCAGTGAGACTAATCCTTTCAATAAGAAGCCAAATAAATCTGGCAACCTTCTGACCCCTGAATATATATATTATGCTTTAAAAGAGAAAAATATCATTAAAAAAACCTATAAATCAAGGCCCTTACCACAACTCTTCTTTCACCAGCGTTTCTACAAGCCCTATCAAAAATTATAGAGATTGCAGAGGCCAGAATTCTCTGTACATTCCACTTGAGCTGTGGCTATGCAATCACTCTTCACCCAAGAGATATGTTTGACATAACACTAGAATGTCATGGACTAGTATCAATGCCATCTCCATCCAATTCTGAGATCCATTTCAGAGGATGCTTAGCAAAACTTTCCTGCATTTGGGGGGCAATAACAACAGACAAGTGGATCATTCTTTCTGGCTGTATCAGCGAGGTTGCTATACCCACATCCCCTAACACCTTTTCCTCCCTCACTTTTCAGGAACCCCTCTTATGAGAGTATCCTCCTTCAAGAAATGCAGAATCTTCTCCAACAGACCACAATATAGCAGGTACCACTTCAATATCAGGGAAAGGTTCTATTCTAAATATTTCTTAGTTCCAAGAATAAAGTAGCCTGGAGACCCATTCTTAACCTCATCAACTCAATATTTTCATTCACAAACTGAAATTCCTCATGGTTATATTGCTATTGATAATACCAACCCTAAAAAAAGGCATACGGTTCACAGTGCTGAATGTTAATGATGCATATTTTCATATGGTTGTTCATCCCTTCACAGATGATTCCTCAAGTTTCTCCACCACTATCAATATAGATGCTCACATTCGGGTTGCCTAGAATCTTCACAAAAAATGTTCTCACTTTAGTTCAGTAGGGCTAGGGTTTTATTCTTGAAGTGCAAATTATAAAAAAACAGAACAGTAGCTAGACCCCAGAAGACATGGTGTTAGACCTGGAATACCCAATGTAATATCAGCAAAATTGGAGGATTTGTAAAATAGGTAAGATTGAGATAAGGGGAAAGGATGCTGTGGGATTGACTGTTTAGCCACTGGGTGCCCAAACTACATATGGCCTGATTTTCAGAGGTACTGAGCATCCAGAATTCCAGCTGAAGCAATCAGAGCTGCAGGTACTCAAATCCTGAAAATCAGGCCAATAGGTAAGGTGCTCGAGAACTTCATGTTTTATAGTAAAATTGAATTGCTGCTCAGCACTTTTAACTAAGAACTAAAGCACTGCAGTATTTTCAGTAGTCCCAAAATACTATAGTGTCTCAGAAATGAGAGTGGGAAGGGAAAGTCAAGATGGCCATCTGATCAGAGGAGGTGACAGTAATGAGCCTGAACCTATCTTCAAATAATGGGCAATACTGAGGCAATAAATGTTCCCGAATAGTTTCCAGAACTGAAGCAGTGTAATGACCAGTTGTAAATCTAGTGAACATTTATAGAATTTTTCCATTTTATCACCAGTAACCATTTATACAATGAACCCATATTATTATAATAGGTCAATAGAACACCTTATGGTTGAAAGAGTAAAAGCCATTATGGTCTATCCAATTTTTAAAAAGGAACAGCCCTTTTTATTGATATAAATGATTCAGTATGAAATGTTTTGTGGCTTTAATTTGGTAACTGTGCAAAAGAATATTTCTCCTTTGGCATCTGAGCTACACTGCATTTTATAAGTGGAATGTTCTGTTATAAAAGAGATATGTAAGTATGTGCATGTTTAAAATTCAGAGGATTGTTTTCCTGGAAGAAATGAATTTTTACATCCAGATCACAGGTTGCACAGTGAGATGAAACATTACTACTAGGAGTTGGGATTTTTAAAGATGCCTAAGGGATTTAGGTGTACAATTGTCATTGAGTTTCCATGAGAGTCTTCAAAGCCACTCAACCAGTATATCGTCACTATCCTCCATTATCACAGATCAGGAACACAGCTTTTACAAAGCTGGTCACTTCCTCCCACTTCCACCACAACTCCACTTGCATGAAAGTGTTTTGATTTGTTTCCCACCAAATTTCCAGGTAAACATTCACTGGGATTGGCCCAATATGCAATACAGTAAATTGATAGGAATCCTTCTGTTGGATTCTGTTGTTCTAAATTTCATAAATGGGTACACTGATTTTTCAGAGTGATATTTTTAAAACATTCAGATTTATATTTTTCATGTGTGTTAGAGAACACAACAAAAAGAACGTCTGAAGGTTTAATCTTTAAAACCAGAAATTATCAGTAATATTTTTTTCAACTCATAAGCAGTCTATATAATCCATATGTTGTTTGCAGTATAGTCATGTTGGTCCCAGGATATCAGAGAGACAAGGTGGGTCTTTTATTGGACCAACTTCTGTTGGTGAAAGAGAGACACTTTGGAGCTGATGATGAGCTTAGCAATGTTGGGTGGGGTGCTGTTTGAAGTCCAGAAGAGTGGGTTCAGGAAAACTTTCCTTCACGATGTAGTTCCTATCAAATATGGGTTGTGATTTCTTTAATGATACCTTGTGTGGGGTGCCAAATACTGTAGTTGTAATCAGCCATAAAGCTAAAGTCTCAGAGGCAATTTATAATCTGTAACAAATCCTCCTTTGTCCTGTGACTGCAGAGGTGTTAATTGCTTATTTCACTTTAACTAGTCTCCTTCAGTATATTAACCCCTTATGCATAACAGTCTGTCTCACCTTGTTGTCAAGTTCCAAAGGGGTATCCGTGTCAGTCTAGTCCAGAGTTTCTCAGCCAGTGTACCGTGAAACATCAGTGCTCCTTAGACACAGGGCAGATGTTCCATGACCCACCCCAACCCTCCCCATTGGGGGCCTGAGTGGGGCAGGGGGATGGAGGAATTTAAAATGCCCTAGCTGCAGTAAAGCTTCCAAGTACCCGATGGCAGACATTGACACGTCTGGAAGTTTTGGAAGACTGAGGCCTTTTAAATCTCCTACCACTGTTACTGGCTTTTTCAAGAATGTTTTCATCAGGTGTACCGCGTAAAGTCATTAATTCCTTTAAGTGTTCCCAGGTCTACTAAAGATTGAGAAACACTGGTCTAGTCTGTCTCACTTTGAATTTAGCTGTGGCACTTTGCTTGCTTTTTCAGTATCTGAAGAAGAGCTCTGTGCAGCCTGAAAGTTTGTCTCTGTCATTAACACAAGTTGGTCCATTAAAAGATATTACCAACCTCACCCACTTTGTCTCTCTCATATCCTAGGACTGGAACCAACAAGGCTACAACAACATTACAAACATTACATGATAAAGCATGTAATGTTCACAGTTGTGGGGCATGAAGGATAGGTTTCAATATAAATCATCCATAAAACTAATTTAAACAAATGCAGGAAATAAGCTGTCATAAATAAGAAAATCGTTAATGGTAGGCGGCAAACATATTTCTTGGGTCAAAGATATTTTATTGTGAGGACAAAATCTGTCACAACACAGCAATCAAATAATCTTTTAAAATACACAGTATTGTAGTATGATTAATAATCAGAAAATGTATTTTTAGTCATTGTTAAGAACTAGGATTTTAACACAGCCATCCTTAGAAGACTGTGTTCTCTTAATTTAAGAATTGCCTTCCAAAATGATTTTGGCCTCACCCAATTAAAAACAAATATTTAACTGCAATCTAGACTGGGAGGTTTAGCCAGATAAAACACACTTGAGCAAGTGCTGGTATGAAATAATTCATCTGTTAAAGAAACAAACCTTCAGTTAGTGTTCTCCGTCTAGTCTTGCCCTTATTAAAATTAGTGGAAAATTTCCCATTGACTTTAATGTGAGGAACATTGAGATCCTTATTAAGTGCTGGTAATTTTGGAAAATAGACCTGGAGAAGCCTGGAGATCCTGGGAGACCTTTTTTTCGTGCAATGGCTCATAGTCCATTTCCAGCAATAATTCAGAGGCTTCATAATCCTATGTGTAATCCTTTTCCTAGGTGGTGTTGGCAGCAATAAGGACTGAGCTCAAAATATAGGGGTTTCTCTTAATAATACAGAACAGAACCTGATCAAGTTTCCACCCAGTAATCTGGGGAAACTAAACACCAATCCAGGTGCCTCTGAGGCAATATTTCCTCCTTTGCAAATACTGAGTCTGTGTATAACAAAAGAGAACTTTTAATAAAAGGGAACTGAGCATTAATTGGAGGAAATGCTGCAACCACAATTCAAAAGCACGTGACCATTAGCAAACTTTCAACATTGGGCAGTGTCCTTTGCCTCAGTTTCCCACCTTGTCATGTGAAAATCCAACGAATGTCACTATCACACACCACTTCTCATTTCCTCCACAGCATTCTACTGACAGATAGTGGTCCTTGGGTCAGTGAAGACCCAGAATTCAGAGGCTCTTTCATGGTGGTTCACTTCACAGCCTGAAGAGGGAGGGATGGCTTTGAGCAGTGTCCCTGCTGCATGCCTCTGCACTGCTGCTGTCTCTGCCAGTGTTTGTGGATGCTGCTGTATTTCCATGGTGATACATTCTGAGGTTCCACCACTTAAGTCAGCTTTTAGTGTTTTCCCTGGGTAGCAGGGAACCTCAATGCTAATGTAACCTCTGTGTTGATTGTTTTCTGCAGCACTATCCCCAAAACAGGGCCAAGGTACCTCTACCCCTTCCAGTCACTGAGTCAACTCTATCAATCACAGAATAAAAACAGGGACTCTCAATTGAGTCTTATTAGCTTGATCTTTAAACACTGGAGAAGGAGAAAAGTCAAATGGTGTCCAGGAGTCTTTCAGGAGACTCCAAGCCATCCAATAGACACATCTATCTCCATACCCTATCTCTTTCACTGGCATTTGGCATCCTTACTTGGCAAATGAGGTTCAGTTTAGGGTAATCACCTCAATCAGGGCATGCAAAGGACAGTAATTCTGGCCTTTACTCATATGATAAAGATATTATTTCATTATTCCTGTATTGAAGTTTAATTTCTTTTTATTCAAAACTTAATGTCCAAGTCACCAAATACACTGATTAAGGAAAGAGTTTCTATATATCTGGGGATAATGCTTACATTAATGTGCAGAGTTTGGTTCAAAAGTGATAAAATACAAACAGTACATAATCTGCAATATCCCAGATTAAGGATACTACATTAAAAATACTGTTAAAATATTAGCATCCAAATATTTGGAAACATAGCTCATAAAAATAATTATACTAAGAGTAGCTTATGGAACACAAATATAGCAAATTCCAAAGGGGTAGCCGTGTTAGTCTATTGTAGAAAGACAACAGAGTCTTGTGGCACTTTTAAAGACTAACAGTGTGTATATATATATATATATATATATATATATATATATGTATATAGCAGTGAGTGTAGGTAGTCCCACAGGCTATGTCTACACTAGAAAAGTTAAGTTGACTTTATTAAGTCGACTTAACAGAAGTCGACTTGACTTAATTTTTCTAGTGTAGACATAGCCCCTTTTTGACCTTATTAAGTTGATTTAATACTTTAAATTGACTTAATAAAGTTGGTTTAGGCACTAATCCTCATCCACACTGGCTTAAATCGACCTAAAACGAGGTGTTATTAAGTCAATTTAACTTTTTCCTTAAGTCGATTTAAGGAAAGCCCAGTGTGGACACGGAATAGTTTAAGTCGACTTAAGCCTCCTTAAATCGACTTAATTTGTAAGTGTAGCTGCATCCTCAGTGACTGAGACTTTTAGGATAGATTGTCCCTCAGTAAATGCAATTTATCTTTGCACTCTGGCTCATTTCTAAAAGGAATTGTAATCCAAAGCCAGACAAAATTGATCACTTTGGCAAAGAAGCTTCATCCACTGAGCACATATGTACAAAGTAGGCATGTCTATGCACGTGGTCTGCTCCTGAAGTCTTTCCCTCCTGGTTTAACACTAGATGTCAGGGGAGAGCACATTCACATCCTGTTTACATCTGCAAAGAGCTATTTTTAATTGCAGTGCCATCTACAAACACAAGTAACAGCAGATTTCCAACTTTAAATAGTTTTTCAAAGGTATCCAACTGCTCAGTGGCCTCCAGACAGAGGTTCAGAGCCAGAACATGGATGCTGATGAAGTCAATATATTACCCTCTTTGTTATCTGCTGCGTGTGGCTTACTGTCAGTTTTCGGTGGGGGAATAACCTTTTGATTTTGAGATTTGGAGCAGTACTCAGATAAGCTACAAAGGTTCCAAGATTAAAGCAGAAACAAATTGACAGGCTGTCAATTCTACACAAGTAAACCAAAAGCCAAACCCAACTCTTTATATGGACTACACAGTGTTCCTCGAAGAACTCAGCAAGTATGCACTTTTCCATGGACTGATATATATGCAATTCGATATAAAGGAATAGCTAGAGATGTTTTTCTTTGTGGTGCGGAAGAAATACAATTTCAGATTCTGATTCAAGTTGGCCTCCAAATGGAAGTTTTGCTATTGGGAATAGACTACATATTCCACACCCCCTCTCTGCCATTGTTTGAGTGTCAAGTTATTTCTCTGATATGAATGACATAAGACCAACTATAGTTTTAGGCTTTATTGGGAGCATTCTTGAAATCTATTTCTGGTAGGTGGTGCAATTTATACAAAGTTCCTCCAGCTTGAGGACTACTGTATTAAAAAAAAACTGTTTTGAAAGTCTAAATTCTTATGCCATGCAGAGAGTTTAAAAATGAGTTCTGACAATGTGATTTGAAAACTGAACTGTCCGGGCATGAGTCTATACATGTTGTTTAATCCCTGAGTTTATAGCATTAGTCTTAGCTGGTAATAAAAAAGTTGCCTAATATCCTCCTTGACTGATCAAGTCCTTGTGGTAAACTACTCAGGCATGAGGTTATTCATAAGGACTTTTCAGAGTTGCCATAAAACAAGTATAATAAAATTGGATGGGAGGTAACCTGAGTCGTTTTACCACTACTCTTAATTCTGCTTGCATTTAATTCAGAAGCTCTATATGCCTAGACTAGAGTTAATGAAGTTGCCAATTTTTGTGATCCTTTGCAGAGAAAAAAAAAATTAATGTTGGTAGACAGCCTAATGGACCAAAATGGAAGAATAATTCGGATGTCCTGATTTGAATGAATACAGTCACATAAAAAAATTCCTTTAAATCTTCAGCTGAAGCAAACATAGATGTAAAGGCCATATGACTTGATTGTCAGTGTCAAGGAGTGCAGTTACCTTAAAAACTATTTTTTTTCTTGTACACTAACAATGCTTTAAAAAAAAGTTTAAACTGGAATTTGATTTCAAATTGAAATAGCTTTTCTCCAGTGTTGCCATTTGGGTTTTGTCAAATATTAATGAAAATGGGGGCAATTTTGTTGCTGACACCTTGGTGTTTTCTAGTTAATGCCTGAGACATTATGAAATACTGTTGTGTGCATATAATGCGTGGGAAGTTAAAAGGGTATTTCCATGTTAGCACCATTATCAAACATAACACCCCAATCATGTTAGTACATACTACCAAAACATAACTGAGACCCGCCCCCCAGAACTGGTAGCTCATTAGTGTGCTTTTGATAAGTACTATTATTCCAGCCTCTACCATTTAGAATTCAGTCATGCACACCCTTACTCATATGAGCACTCTTTATTTGGGTAGCTCTATGGCAGTAACGTTGACTGGCTGCTTGACAGAATAAGGATTACTTATATGTAGCCAGGGTTGCAGGGTCAGGCTTCCAATGTTTGAAACAAATCTTTCACACTTGTATTACAGTCATAGAGAAAAGTCATTGACTGCACTGTGTCCACAATTAGTTCTTGCATTTGGATAATCTTTTATCTCATGGGTGAAATTAAAATGTTGTAAAAATGAAAGAGACAGAGACATCTTTTACATTTAAAGAAGGAAACAGGCCAAATATCTTTGATCCCCTTTACCACTTATGAACAGATGTGTTTAGAATCTCTCCATAGATCCACTGTGGGCCTAAAGATTCAGAAACAGTTTCTTAATAAATTCTTTTTAGCCTGTCCTGGAAGTAAAAAGGGGAATTCAATGGGACTACTCAGTCCTCCCTCATCTCATCCTAAAATCTTCTTATTTTTACTTTTAATAATACTGCTGTGCAAACAAAAAATGGTAGGTGATTAGGAAAACATAAAAAAAAGCCCCTTTGGGCTAAAAATAAAAATTGAAAGAAAATCAACTGGACCCAAGATGCTCAGAAAGAAATCGGACTCTCCTCTCTACCCTATATGATATATAGAACTTTTTATATGTATCTTTGAGTAATAGTAAGGCCTGACATTTTTTTCTTAATATAACAATAAAGCCGACGGCTAAATACTGCTGCATTGCCCATGGAAGGGAAGAAAGCTAGGCACTTTAGCCATTTGGATGGAATTTTAGTATATTACCAATCCTAAAATCCTAATAAAGAGAAATTATGACATCAATAATATTACAAGAGACAAAAAAATTTCACTTTCTATTGGTAAAGAACACTTCTGTAAATAATACAATGAAGATGCCTTAGTCACATGATAGTGTCTATCCTCACTCAGCATTTTCCAAACTTTTGGAAGTTGAGTTCCCTTCAGGAAAATGAAATAAATTGTGCCTTCTCCTGCTGCCTCATCATAGGTTGTTAAATATCTTCCCATCCTAAATTCCTGTGCTGCCAGCTAGCTCTTTAAGCAGTGAAGTAGTTGACATTAACATTTGAATTATCATCACTGACATCTCTTAATAAGGACACATTGAAATGAATGGGATAGTTCACACCTCAGAGCTATTATTTCAGGCTGTCTGCAGTTAGGCAGATATCACTTCATCACTAAAGCCTTGTACACACGATCACTTTATCGCGCATTAACAATCATTACCGCGCGATCCCAACAACAGCGTACACACGTGCAATAGGGCTGTTGTGCGTTAACTGCCTTGTTGTAGCGCAATACAAAAACCACCTCGACGAAGGTGGTAGCAGTTAACGCGGAACAGCTGTTGCGCCTTTCCACTTGTGTGTACGCTTACCGCGCAATGATTGGCCTCCGGAAGTGTCCCAGCATTCCAAAGTCGTCCTCTCTGGTCTTCCCCCCACCCGCTCTGTGGCCGTGACGAAACAGTCCCCGCCCTGATCAGATTCCCGGGATTTCAGAATTTCTCGTCTGTTTCACTTCTGTTCTCTTCCTCGTGGAGTGGAGTGCAGCTCCGATCTTCAGTAGCAATGGCGGCCCGTCGTGGAAGACGCGCACCCCTTTGGAGCACGGCAGAGGTGCTGGACCTGATCAGCATCTGGGGAGAGTCCGCTGTGCAGGCGCAGCTACGCAGCAGCAGGTGAAATTATGATACATTTGGCATAATTTCTCTGGCCATGTCAGAGAGAAGTTATGATAGAGACACTGTGCAGTGCAGATCAAAGGTTAAGGAGCTAAGAATAACCTATCACCGAGCGAAGGAGGCAAACCGCCGTTCGGGATCAGCGCCTGCTACATGCAGGTACTATAAGGAGATAGAAGCCATCCTCAGTGGGGACCCCACAACCACTGCAAAGAGTCCCGTGGACACATCGCCCCCCCCTCATCCAGTGAATGCCAGACCTGAGCAGGATGAGGACGTGATCGATGATGAGGAGGAGATGGAGGATGACCTGGAGGAAAGAGCAACAGCGTGTAGCCAGGAGCTCATCTGCACCCCCGCTGAGACGTCCACCCAAGATATGAATTGCAGTGTGTCCTCTGAGGTGGCAGAGGGGGGTTCTGGTAAGTTTCTCTTTCGTGCAGCTATGGCTTCTGCTAAAATATCATTGTCCGGGGTGGGGGTGCTTGCTGTCTCAGTCCCCGCTGTGCACGCTCTTTACTCTGCATTCATTAGAAGTGCATCAACACAAGCAGTGATTGTCAAAAAATCATCTGTATTTAGGTCAGTAAAGGTTTCCTCGATGTACCTCCAGAGCCTACTACTCAGGTTAGATGGGAGAGCATTTGTGTCTACGCTCCCAAAGATGGATACTCTGCCTCGCCAGCTGCAAAGCACAGCCCTGGGAACCATGGCAGCACACGGTGCAGCAGCATACGGTCCTGGCTTGCAACCGGTGGCATGTAGGATATGTATTCTAGCTGGCAGGGGCACTCTGAGGAGAGAGATATCAGGTTCCATCTGTATGCCCTGTGCAGAATGTTAGCCCCCAGTAAGCTTTCTATTAGGATATACCTTGTCCGCTTCAGCGAAGCATAGGATGTTGACTGCCCTGCACCTTCCAGTGGAATGTGCTACTGGAAGGTTACATTGGTTATCTAGGCTCTGTGTTAACAACAGCTTTATTATTATTATTATTATTTTAGATTCAACCTTCACAAGGCCGGTGTCTACCCCAGCTGACCGCATGAGAAACATTCGGCGGCGTGCTCGAAGAAACAGGGAGGATATGTTTCAGGACCTGCTGAAAACAGCACAGGAATCCACGAGGGAGAATCGAGCCTGGAGAGAGGAATCCCAACAGAGGAGGCAGAAACACAGGGACAAACTGATAAGTGTGATGAAGGAGCAAACAGAACTGCTCAAGAGCATGATTGCTTTGCAGACCCAGGCAATTAATGTATGGGCTCCACTCCATACAGTTCAGCCGTGTCTGCCTCCCACACCCCGTAGTCCTTCAAAGAATTTCTTTGAAGGCCACCCGTCCCCCTGGTACACTGCAACATCCAGTCCCCCCCAGAGCTACTTTTTAGAGACCCGCAGCTACACCCACCTGTAACCCCCCCTTTGGGTTTTAATAAAAACAGTGACAAATAATTTGAAGAGTGGCTTTATTTGCACACATTGAAAATCTCATACGGTGCACCTGTTGCGTCCTGGAAGTTAACTAGGGGAGGGCATCATTGAAATGGTCCCTGAGTGCCTCCCTTATGCGAGCAGCTTCTCCTTGAGCCCCCCTAATACTCCTAGTGGCTGGCTGTTCGTATGCTTCCTTGAGGCGCTGTGCCTCCATAGCCCACCCTGGGGAAAACTTTTCTCCTCTACTTTCACAAATGTTATGAAGGACACAGCATGACGCAATCACAGCAAGAATGTTGTCCTCCGCCAAGTCCAGCCTCCCATACAAACATCACCAGCGCCCTTTTAAACGGCCGAAGGCACACTCCACAGTCATTCTGCAGCGGCTCAATCTGTAATTGAACTGCTCCTTGTTGTGATCTAGGTTACCGGTGTACGGCTTCATGAGCCATGGCATCAGTGGGTATGCTGGGTCTCCGAGGATGACTATGGGCATCTCCACATCCCCCACTGTAATTTTTTGATCAGGGAAGAAGGTACCCCCTTGCAGCTTCCGGTACAGACCAGTGTTCCTGAAAACGCGGGCATCATGCACCTTTCCCGACCACCCAGCATTGATGTCCGGAAAACGCCCCTTGTGATCCACGAGTGCTTGCAGCACCATGGAGAAGTAGCCCTTCCTGTTGATGTACTCAGTCGCGAGATGGTCTGGAGTCAAAATAGGGATGTGTGTGCCGTCTACGGCTCCCCCACAGTTAGGGAATCCCATGGCAGCAAAGCCATCCACAATCTCATGAACATTGCCCAACGTCACCGTCCTCCGTAGCAGAACGCAATTGATGGCTCAGCAGACTTGTGAGAGGGCTAATCAGACGGTGGACCTCCCGACTCCAAACTGGTTTGCAACCGACCGGTAGTAGTCAGGAGTTGCCATCTTCCAGACAGCAATTGCAACATGCTTCTCCACGGTTGGGGCTGACCTCATGTTGGTGTCTTTACGTTGCAGGGCAGGGCCCTACTTTGAACACAGTTCCAGAAAGGTTGCTTTCTGCATTAGAAAGTTCTTTACCCACTGCTCGTCATCCCACAGCTGCATAACAATGTGATCCCACCACTCGGTGCTCGTCTCTCACTATCAGAAACGGCGTTGCACCATGTGCAGATGATCGGTGAAGGAGCTGATCAACACGGTGCTGTTGCTCTGCATGGCATCGATCAGCCCCTGCTCCTCAGCATCCTCATCTGACTTGGAGCTCATTGCGTACTGAGCAACCAGCCGAGATGTATTTAGAATGCTGAAGGCAACAGTGGAGATCAGAGCAGGATCCATGCTGTCGCTGTTGTGATTGCTCGCAAGTGGTGCGGTGCATCACTGCATTGTTGAAAATAGGTGCGAGTTGCTATTGGCAACGAGGAAGATGCAAGGGGAACACAGTGCACCATAGGAAACTGAGAGTTTACCCATGGCGCTTTGCGTTCCTTTCCTTCATCCCATGATTCCAAGCGCAGATTGAGGGAAAATTGAACTGTGGGATAGGTGCCCAGAATTCATTGTGCTACACCGCGATATTGCAAAGAATTCTGTTGCGTTACAAGGAGCGACGTGTGTACGCGCTAAAGGTCACGTGTTTTTTATAGCGCGATTGCCATGTTGCGCTTTAATCTGATCGTGTGTATATAGCCTCACACTCCCATGTCTTAAATGGATTACTGCACCCCCAACCATGAGATCTACAGACTGGCTTCTTAAATAATGAAAACCAGGACTCTGTAGAACAATTGAGAGATCCCGCTACACCAACTGACTCTCACCTTCTTGCATTTTAAGAGGGATGGGGGGGGGGGGTATAATCAAGTGATAATGCTTTTTGATTCCCTGAAGGAAAGTGTCAGAACAGTTTGTGGAGTTAGGAAGAGACAAGGTACCAGGATTAATACATTTTTAGCAATTCTGAATATTTTAGTCTCTGTACTGGTCCAGTCAGGTCTGATCTGCTAGGAAATTTAGGTTATTGTATTAAGAACATAAGAATGGCCATACTGGGTGAGACAAATGGTCTAGCACAAGATCCTGTCTTCCAATACTGGCCAATGCCAAGTGCTTCAAAGGTAATGAATAGAACAGGTAATCATCAAGTGATACATCCCCTGTCACCCATTTCCAGCTTCCAGTAAGCATGATTTTGCCTGCCTATTCTGGCTAATAGCCATTGATGGACCTATCCTTCATGAACTTATCTAGGGCCATGCAGATAAAACCTTTTAAGTCGATCCAGAAATCAACTTACTGAAATTATCCCCTAAAATGGCATAGCGCTATGTTAACAGGAATTCATTTCCCATCTGTGCAGCACAGTGAAGACATCACACTGAAGGGGAGGACGTGAAAGGGAGTTATGCAAGATACTCTGCGTAGCTTGTCTAACTCCCATCAACTGCTGCCAAATTTCACCGCCACTGTAGACGTGGCTTAGTTCTGTTTTGAACCCCTTTATAGTCTTGACCGTCACAACATCCTCTGACAAAGAGTTCTGCAGGTTGCTTGTGTATTGTATGAAGAAATACTTTTTTGTTTGTTTTAAACCTATTGCCTATTAAATTCATTTGGAGACTTAGTTCTTGTGTTTATGAGAGAGAGTAAATAACACTTCCTTCCTTACTTTTTCTATACCAGTCAAGATTTTATAGACCTCTATCATATCCATCCCTTAGTCATCTCTTTTCCAAGCTGACCATTCCCCATTTTATTAATCTCTCCTCATACGGAAACTGTTCCATATTCCAAGTAATTTTTTTTACCCTTTTTCTTATCTTTTCCAATTCCAATATATCTTTTATGAATGGGTTGACCAGATGTGCACAGAGTATTCAAGATGTGAGCATACCAGGGATTTATAAAGAGGCAATATAATATTTTCTGTCATTTTATCTATCCCTTTCCTACTGATTTGCAACATTCCGATAGCTTTTTAGACTACTGCTGCACATTGCGTGGATGTTCTCAGAGAACTATTCCCAATGACTTTGAGATCACTTTCTTGAGTGATAACAGCCAATGTAGACTCCTCATTTTATTGGGACTATGTTTTCCAATGAGTACTACTTTGCATTTATTAACAAAGAATTTTATCTGCCATTTTGTTGCCCAGTCACCCAATTTTGTGAGATCCCCTTTTAACTCTTCATAGTCTGCTGACTCAGCTATCTTGAGTTGTTTTATGTCATCTGAATCCTTGTTTGTTTTGCTGAACTAGACTAACACAGCTACCCCTCTAAATTTTGCCATGTTTACTGCTTTTTTCTCCAGATCATTTATGGATACGTTGAACAGTCATGGTCCCAGTTGAGACTCCTAGGGCACATCACTATTGATCTCTCTCTATTCTGAAAACTGACCATTTATTCCTACCCTTTGTTTCCTACCTTTTAACCAGTTTCTGATCTAGAAGAGGATCTTCCCTCTTATCCCATGACAGCATACTTTTCTTAAGAGCCTTTGGTGAGGGACCTTGCTAAAGGCTTTCTGAAAATCTAAATACACTGTATCCATTGCATCATCCTAGTCCACATGCTTGTTAACCCCTCAAAGAGTTCTAGTAGATTTGTGAAGCATAATTTCTCTTTAAAAAAGAAAACATGTAGGCTTTTCTCAACAAATTCATCTACGTGTCTGATAATTATCTTCTTTACAATAGTTTCAGCCAATTTACCGGGTACTGAAATTAGGCTTACCAGCCAGTAATTGCTGGAATCACCCCTGGAGCCTTTTTTAAAAATTGGCATTACATTAGCTATCCGCTAGTCAGCTGGTACAGAAGCAGATTTAAATGATAGATTAAATACCACAGTTAGTAGATTGTAATGTCAAATTTCAGCTGCTTCAGAATGCTTGGGGGAATACAAGACTCTGTTGTCTTTCTACAATAGACTAACACGGCTACCCCTTTGGCATCTGGTCCTGGTTATTTATGATTATTTAATTTACCCATTTGTTCCCATACCTCTACTAATGACACCTCAATCTGGGATAGCTCCTCTGAGAATGGCTCAGGCTTGGAAATTTGGGAATTTCCCTCACATCTTCAGCTGTGCAGACCAATGCAAAGAAAGAATTCATTCAGATTCTTTGCAGTGGCCTTATCTTTGTTGAGTGCTCCTTTACCATCTTGATTATCCAGAGGCCACACTGGTTGTGTAACTGGTTTCCTGCTTCTGATATACTTAAGAATATTTTTGCTATTATTTTTTGAGTCATTAGCTAATTTTTTTTTGGTCTTCCTACTTTTATACTTCATTTGCCAGAGTTTACACTCCTTTATATATTCCTCAATAGGATTTGACTTCCATTTTTTAAAGAATGCTTTCTTGCCTCTGTTTCTTTTACTTTGTTGTTTAGCCACAGTGGTACTTTTTTACTCCTCTTGAGTTTTTTTTTTTTTTTTTTTAATTTGGGGTATACATTTAAAGTGCGTCTCTATTATAGTGTCTTTAAAAAGTTCCCATACAGCTTGCAGGGATTTCACTTTTCACATTGTCCATTTTAATTCCTGTTTAACTAACTTCCTCATTTTGTTTAGTTCCCTTTTCTGAAAATAAATGCTACAGTGATGGGCTACTCTGGTGCCTCCTCCCATAGGAATGTTAAATTTTATTATGTTAAAGTCAGTATTACCAAGTGGTTCAGCTGCATTCACCACTTGTACCAGGTACTGTGTTCCATTTTGGACTAAATCAAGAATTTCTCCTCCTCTTATGGTTTCCAGTTGGTTAGGTTTTTATAATGTGTGGTTTTAGTACTAAATCGCACAGAACAGATCTCTCTCTGGGTGTATTGAGAAACGTATTTGCCTACTTTAGTGATGAAAATACATTTCTAAGACTTTTCAGTCTTGCAGAGCCAGAATTTTTGTTTGTTTTAAAATGTGAGCTGGATTCTAATCCATTTGCTCATCATGAACAGAATTGATCACTCAATAGCAATTATATGAAGATGAGGGAAGTTTGTCATTGTCTTCAGATACCTTTACTGGGCATGCAGTTGTCTGTGAGCGCCTAACATTGACTACAGTTCCTTTAATGGTGACCTTGTATCTTGCTGAACTCTCAAGGCCTTGGTTTTGATTTTAGGACCAGGACTTAGAGAATACTTTTTTACTTGTATAAACTCAGCACATTAGATGGAGAAATATTTAAGAGTTAATACACATTAACTCTCTTGATGCCTTTTTAGAGTACATTTTTGGAGTAGATGCTTATTTAAGTCAAACTTCCCTGTGCCAATCTCCACTTTTTAGAATGGAGAGTTTTAGAAGTAGCCATTATGTTAAAGAAATAGGGGAGCTGCTGTTCCTGGAGGTGCTGACTCTGGATATGTCTACACTTAATTGCCATAGAGGCACAGCTGCACCACTGCAGGTGTGCCATTGTAGTGGTTTAACTGTAGACATTACCTATAAAGATGGGAGCAGTTCTCCCTTTGGTGTAGGTAATCTACCTCTCCCAGAGGCAGTATCTAGATCCATGGAAGAATTCTTCTGTCAAACTATAGTGCTGTCTACTCAAGGAGTTAGATTGGCTCAACTATGCTGCTCAGGGGTATGGATTTTTCACAACTATAGTGATGGAAATTCCCAGTATAGACCAGGCCTCAGGCAGCCTCACAGGAGCTGCAATAATCTCATGGTTTTTCTTTTTTTCTTTTTAATGGATCCTTTTAAGGGTTTAGTACTTCTAAAGAAATCAGAACCCAAGAAGATGAATTCAGACTTCTATATGTGGGTTTGGGTTTTTTTTGGTTTTTTACGACGGTATCATGAATATGCATATAGCTGAAGACATGCATACCAGCTAGATGTTTGACGCTTATCTTCTAGTCCTCCCCACCCCACCCCCACTTTTTAATGTTAGCAATGAGAAATACAGTTAAATATAGAGCTAATGTTAACATATGTCCTCATCTCTGGAATTTTCCTTCTCTGATGGCCTTGTGAGCCTGAGGGACCATACTGGCATAGTTACATTGGCATAGTTAAGGTAGCATAACCCTGTAGCATAGATGCAGCCTACAACAATGCAAGTATTTTCCCATTGACATAGCTACATTTACCCAGGAGGTTAGGTTAGTATAGCAAGTATAGCTGTTTGGTGAGGCCTGTTGATTTTTCACACTCCTGAATGACGTAGCAGTGTTGACCTAACTTTTAAGCATAGATCATGCCTGAGTTGTGTGACCCTGTGTGATAGGCCTTGCCAAGGTCTATCAAGTCACTCAGGCTCAGATTATTAAAATATCTAGGGTCCTAAATTCTGGGCCTCAGACTTCTGAGAGAGATGGTGCAGTGTTGCCAGCTGGTACACTTTTGTTGTAAATCTCACGATAGTTGCCATTTTTTCCCGTGGGTGTCATGTGAAAACATGGGATTCTTGGCCTCCATTTTTAAAGTCTTTGTGGTTATGGTACAAATCTTGAAAACATATCCAGAGTGCGCCATAATGCTTCAGAAAATGAAAGTGAAATGAAAGGAACCCAGTATGCATAATTTATTATTTTTAATTTAGTTTTATGATTTTAGGGAACCTGATTTACGATTTTGAATGCTTGGGATGAGAGCACTAGTGGTGTCCTGAGGCAATGTGTGGTCTAGAGGCACAGTGCAGTTTTTTGGTGACTTTTTATCAGTTTAGCTTCGATTTGTATGATCTCCAGTTGGCTAATATATTCACTTAGAAGGCATTGACAGAGGAAGTTTAAATTGAAAAATAAGATGTGCTCCAAATGTGAATGTTGCTCCAAAGATTACTTTTCTGCAGCGTAAGGCTTAAATATTCAGCAAAAATGGTGGTGGAAGTTCTATTTGTGGCTGAGGGTATGGTATATATAATATATTAACAATTTTCTTTGGTTTATACTGGAATTTTAGGATGCTGTGAGGGGTTAGAGAAGAAAGATGCAGAAAGAGAAAAATGTTTAATTTGGCCATTTTAGTTACCAAGAAGACAAATACATTAGTTTGTTGGCTCCCAACAGATCTTGTTTTGAATATTGGCATTCTTTGCAACATTTTCCATCAGTTCATTTGAGTGACCCTCTTCCTTGGTGATGGAAAAGCAGAAGTAGACAGGGGTTTTTGTTTTTTTTTTTTTTCACTCTTGAAGAAGATTCTGGTGTAGTAGACAAAGTGTCAGGAATAAATAGCTTTGGCTGGAGTGGGAAATGTATCACTTGTAAAGAATTCCAACTAGAGGTGTTGATAAATATGTTGCTATTTTGCCTTCTTTCTAACACCTGTCTAGAGATTAAACAGAATGTAGTTTGTGCTTTGTCACTTACACTTGGAGGCCAAATTTATCTCTGGTGTAACTCCCATCTATGTAAATAAAACAGTAGATAAAGACTAAAATACCAGGCTATTGACAATCTTATTCTTAAAATGGTTACAAGATGACAGTATGCCAATTTGAAGATCAGACCATGACCACGTCCAGGTATTTTATTTCCAAAGTAAAAAAGTGGGATATAACTAAAAGCCACAATTATGCTCTTTCAAATGTCTTTTCACTGTTTTAGCTCTTAATTGAGTTATACTATGCCTCACTCTTCATCTCTTAGGTAATTATAAGAATGTCACTTCCAGTTGCCCTATGTTCTTGTCATCAATATGAACTTTCAGAAGAGAAAAGGGAATGCTGTCTGGCTTAATTGTACTTTCCTGCACAGTAGAAATAAAAGAGTGACAAAATGTTTTATTAGACAGAACATATGAAGACCGTCCATGTTAAATAGAAATTCACAACATCTTATGGATTTGGGGAGAGAGCCTCTCTTCTGTTTTGATAGATTATAATAAGGCTAAATTCTGCTCTCAGTTGATCTTAATGCACAATTCTATTGTCTTCAATTAAACACCGATTTCACTAAAATGTGTTGGAGTTACTGCGATCTGAACTTAATCTGTTGTTGTGTGTGTAACCCCTTTGCCAGGCCGAGATGGTGGCAGCAAAGGCCCGGGTTCTATTTCTAGGGGTTCCCAAATAATGTTATACCACCAATTGGCTCAAGCCCCCCTCCAGTCTCGTGGGAAATTACACACCATTCCCTGGGTGCCCTAAAAGGGCAATACTTTCCCTCTCGCAAGCACGAGTCTGAGTGTAGCACATAAGACTTTGAATAGAGACTATATAGAGGCAATATCAAAAGCAGCACTGATTGGGATACAATGCAAAGCAGGATTCCCACAAAACCCAATAGACAGAACTCATTCCACCCCAGTGTAC
The DNA here is from genome assembly GCA_007922175.1 of Pelusios castaneus. Lineage (NCBI taxonomy): Eukaryota > Metazoa > Chordata > Testudines > Pelomedusidae > Pelusios > Pelusios castaneus. The sequence continues at coordinate 2,755,228 of ML685784.1, forward strand.
AGTGTGTCCTTCACTTCTTCATTACCGCCCCCCCATACTGACCATCAAAATTTTACTGTCCACCTCTAACAAGGTGGTGGTGGGGGCTCAGTCTTCCCCTCCAATTGTCTTCTGCCACCTTAAGGTCTTCTCACACCACCCACTGGCCACTCACACCATCCACTGGCTCCGTCTGGTGGCACCGTCCACTGGCCGCTGGTCACACCTGTTGTCCGCTGGCACTGCCCAGTGGCCACTGGTCACACCTGCTGTCTACTGGCTCCACCTGCTGTCCGCTGGCTCCGCCGCACCACCCGCTGGTCACACCTGCCATCTGCTTGCACCACCCACTGGTCACACCTGCTGTCTACTGGCTTAGCCTGCTGTCCGCTGGCACCAATCTTCTGCTTGACTTCAGTCAGCTTTCAATGATTTTGGCTCTTAGGGAAATTTTTGCTTCTCTGGTGATTTCAGCTCTCTGGGAAGTTTTTGCTTCCCTGGTGATTTCAGCTCTCTGGGAAGTTTTTGCTTCCCTGGTGATTTCAGCTCAATCAAAATAACAAAAAAGACTCTACAAGGAATCTTTAGGTCTATCCTTTAACAGTGGGTATGGACGTAGGTGTTTGCTTAAGGCACAGCTCCAGCAGATCTATTACTCACACCCCTCCCTAGCTAGTTTTAGAATGCTGAAAACTAAGGTTGCTCACTTTTCCAAGTTCTCTGTTGCTGATGGTGACTTTTCCATCAGCTTCTCAGTCAATAAATGACTTGTAGTTTATCTGATCAGATCCTGAGCCACCTCTCTGCTCTCACGATCTTGGGACCTTCATGGCAATGGTCCAGTCTCCTTTATCTACCAGTTGCCAACAGCTTTAAGGGCCATTCCAGTAGTCAGGAATTGCCAGGATCCAAACATTCCCCGACTGCTCTTCCTCTTTCTGCAGATGCTCTTGTATTAAGGGTTAGGAGGAGTGCGCTCTGGAAGCCCATATAGGTGTGTGTGTAATATGAATTCCAAGATTACAACATCTATCAATGTTATTCTTGTATTAAAGTGATTATGATTACATGCTAAAAGCCTTAGAACACAGACCGTTTTCAGATTGCCAGCCTAATCAATGCAGCAGCAGAAGTCAGTTTGTGTGAATTCATACATATGTTCAGTCTTCAAAGGGTCATGGTTTTCAACATACTTCTTTAAATACTAAAGCTGAACAACAGCAATCAACACAGATGATCCCGATCTTTTTGTATAAGATAAAAAAGGCAAGCTGGCTCACAGATTTTTTTGAAAGGGTGGGCTTTGTTTCATTTCAAATATGAAGAATTGCATATTAACAACAAATACTTTACAATATTTACATATCAGGAGTTACAACTATCAGTAAAATTGGGTCAACACTTCAGAAAAGAATTAATTACTTCTGTTTAATAAAACAAAAAAGATCTGCAAAACAGATCACAGATTTTATTTGAATTTACCAGTAATTCTGCATTTGTATGACAACACCTTGCTCTCCTTATATGACCCAGAGCTCTGTATTTTACACTTTTTAACAGTCATACTACTCCTGTGAATCATTTGCTATATGTAGTTCAATCACTTCATACTCTACAGACATGGTATGTGAACTAATAAGAACATAAGAACATAAGAAAGGCCGTACTGGGTCAGACCAGAGGTCCATCTAGCCCAGTATCTGTCTACCGACAGTGGCCAGTGCCCAGGTGCCCCAGAGGGAGTGAACCTAACAGGCAATGATCAAGTGATCACTCTCCTGCCATCTGTCTCCATCCTCTGATAAACAGAGGCTAGGGACACCATTTTTAAACCCTTTCTGGCTAATAGCCATTTATGGACTTAGCCCCCATGAACTTATCCAGTTCCCTTTTAAATATTGTTATAGTCCCAGCCTTCACAACCTCCTCAGGTAAGGAGTTCCACAAGTTGACTGTGCGTTGTGTGAAGAAGAACTTCCTTTTATTTGTTTTGAACCTGCTACCTATCAGTTTCATTTGGTGACCCCTGGTTCTAGTATTATGGGAGTATTTAAACAACTTTTCCTTGTCCACTTTTTCCACATCAGTCATAATTTTATATACTTCTATCATGTCCCCCCTCAGTCTCCTCTTTTCCAAGCTGAAGAGGCCCAGCCTTTTCAATCGTTCCTCATACGAGGCACTCTCCAAACCCCTAATCATTTTAGTTGCCCTTTTCTGAACCTTTTCTAGTGCTAGAATATCTTTTTTGAGATGAGGAGACCACATCTGTACACAGTATTCGAGATGTGGGCGTACCATGGATTTATATAAGGGCAATAATACATTTGCAGTCTTATTTTCTATCCCCTTTTTAATGATCCCTAACATCCTGTTTGCTTTTTTGACCGCCTCCGCACACTGTATGGACATCTTCAGAGAACTATCCACAATGACTCCAAGATCTTTTTCTTGACTCGTTGTAGCCAAATTAGCCCCCATCATATTATAGGTATAGTTGGGGTTATTTTTTCCAATGTGCATTACTTTACACTTATCCACATTAAATTTCATTTGCCATTTGGATGCCCAATCACTTAGTTTTGTGAGATCTTTTTGAAGTTCTTCACAATCTGCTTTGGTCTTGACTATCTTGAGTAGTTTAGTATCGTCTGCAAACTTAGCTACCTCACTATTTACCCCTTTCTCCAGATCATTTATGAATAAATTGAATAGGACTGGTCCTAGGACCGACCCTTGGGGAACACCACTAGCTACCCTTTTCCAATCTGAGAATTTACCATTTACTCCTACCCTTTGTTCCCTGTCTTTTAACCAGTTCTCAATCCATGAAAGGACCTTCCCTTTTATCCCATGACAACTTAACTTACATAACAGCCTTTGGTGAGGGACCTTGTCAAATGCTTTCTGGAAATCTAAGTACACAATGTCCACTGGATCCCCCCTGTCCACATGTTTGTTAACCCCTTCAAAGAACTCTAATAGATTAGTAAGACACGATTTCCCCTTACAGAAACCATGTTGGCTATTGCTCAACAGTTTATGTTTTTCTATGTGACTGACAATTTTATTCTTAACTATTGTTTCAACTAATTTGCCCGGTACCGACGTTAGACTTACCGGTCTGTAATTGCTGGGATCCCCTCTAGGGCCCTTTTTAAATATTGGCGTTACATTAGCCGACTTCCAGTCTTTGGGTACCGAAGCCATTTTAAGGGACAGGTTACAAATCTTAGTTAACAGTTCCGCAACTTCACATTTGAGTTCTTTCAGAACTCTTGGTGAATGCCATCTGGTCCCGGTGACTTGTTAATGTTGAGTTTATCAATTAATTCCAAAACTTCCTCTAGTGACACTGCAATCTGTGTCAGTTCCTCAGATCCGTCACCTACAAAAGCCGGCTCAGGTTTGGGAATCTCACTAACATCTTCAGCCGTAAAAACCGAAGCAAAGAATCCATTTAGTTTCTCTGCAATGACTCTATCATCTTTAAGCGCTCCTTTTGTATTATCATCATCAAGGGGCCCGACTGGTTGTTTGGCAGGCTTCCTGCTTCTGATATACTTAAAAAACAATTTATTACCTTTGGAGTTTTTGGCTAGCCGTTCTTCAAACTCCTCTTTGGCTTTTCTTATTACACTCTTGCACTTAAGCTGGCACTGTTTGTGCACCTTTCTGTTTGCCTCACTAGGATTTGACTTCCACTTTTTAAAGGAAGTCTTTTTACCTCTCAGTGCTTCTTTTACATGGTTGGTGAGCCATGGTGGCTCTTTTTTGGTTTTTTTTACAGTGTTTCTTAATTTGGGGTATACAGTGAAGTTGGGCCTCTATTATGGTGTCTTTAAAAAGCGCCCATGCAGTTTTCAGAGATTTCACTTTAGTCACTCTACCTTTTAGCTTTTGTTTAACTATCCCCCTCATTTTTGTATAGTTCCCCCTTTTGAAATTAAATGCCACAGTGTTGGGCTGTTGAGGTGTTCTTTCCCCCACAGGGATGGTGAATGCTATTGTATTATGGTCACTAGTTCCAAGCGGTCCTGCTACAGTTACCTCTCGGACCAGCTCCTGCGCTCCACTCAGGATTAAATCTAGAGTTGCCTCTCCCCTTGTGGGTTCCCATACCAGCTGCTCCATGAAGCAGTCATTCAAAGTATCGAGAAATTTTATCTCTGCAATATGTCCTGAAGTGAAATGTTCCCAGTCAATATGGGGATAGTTGAAATCCCCCACCATTATTGGGTTTTTAAATTTGATAACCTCCCTAATTTCCCTTAGCATTTCATCATCGCTCTTACTATCCTGGTCAGGTGGCCGATAGTAGATCCCTAATGTTATATTGTCATGGAAGCATGAGATTTCTATCCATAGCGATTCTATGGAACAAGTGGATTCACTTATGATTTTTACTTCATTTGAATCTACATTTTCTTTCACGTATAGTGCCACTCCTCCTCCCGTACGACCTGTTCTGTCCTTCCGATATATTTTGTACCCCGGAATGATTGTGTCCCACTGATTGCTCTCTGTCCACCAGGTTTCTGTGATGCCTATTATATCAATATTCTCCTTTACCACTAGGCACTCTAGTTCACCCATTTTATTATGTAGACTTCTAGCATTTGTGTATAAGCACTTTAAAAACTTGTCCCTGTTTATTTGTCTGCCCTTTTTTAATGTGCCAGATTCTTGGTCATGTGGCTGTTTATCATCGGATCCGGCCCCCTCACCATCCTTTTCTGTCCTCTGTTCCTGACTATAACTATAACTATAACCTGGAGATTCCCTCTCATCAGACTCTCCCTTAAGAGAAGTCTGTGTCCGATCCAGCTGCTCCTCTGCAGCAGTCGGCTTTCCCCCATCCTCTAGTTTAAAAACTGCTCTACAACCTTTTTAATGTTTAGCGCCAGCAGTCTGGTTCCCTTTTGGTTTAGGTGGAGCCCATCCCTCCTGTATAGGCTCCCCCCATCCCAAAAGTTTCCCCAGTTCCTAATGAACGTAAACCCCTCCTCTCTACACCATCGTCTCATCCACGCATTGAGACTCTGAATCTCTGCCTGCCTACCTGGCCCTGCGCGTGGAACTGGGAGCATTTCTGAGAATGCCACCATAGAGGTCCTGGATCTCAATCTCTTTCCTAGTAGCCTAAATTTTGCTTCCAGGACATCTCTCCTACCCTTCCCTAAGTCATTGGTACCTACATGTACCACGACCACTGGCTCCTCCCCAGCACTACACATAAGTCTGTCTAGATGCCTCGAGAGGTCCGCAACCTTCACACCAGGCAGGCAAGTCACCATACGGTTCTCCCGGTCATCACAAACCCAGCTATCTATGTTTCTAATGATCGAATCTCCCATTACTAACACCTGCCTTTTCCTAGCAACTGGAGTTCCCTCCCCCGGAGAGGCAACCTCCGTGCGAGAGGCAGCCTCAGCATCATCTGGAAGGAGGGTCCCAACTATGGGAAGGTTCCCCTCTGCTCCCGCTGACTGCTCTGCTTCCCTTGGGCATTCTTCCTCCTCAACAGCACAGAGGCTGTCTGAGCGGAGGTGGGACAATTCTACAGTGTCCCTGAAAGCCTCGTCGACAAACCTCTCTGCCTTTCTCAGCTCCTCCAGTTCCGCCACCCTGGCCTCCAAAGCCCGCACGCGGTCTCTGAGGGCCAGGAGCTCCTTGCACCGAATGCAGACATACGACACCCGCCCACAAGGCAGGTACTCATACATTCCGCACCCGGCGCAATAAACTGGATAGCCCCCACTCTGCTGCTGGGCTTCTGCCTGCATTGTCTCCTAGTTAATGAAAGGGTGGTTGAAAGAAAGAAAGGGGTTTTAGAGTATGGTTTTGAAGTATAGGTTATATGGGGACAGGGGACCAAGGAGGACCTATGGGGCCCCGCCCTCCCTTGAAACTCCCTTCTAAACTCCCTTGCAAAACTCCCTGTTAGCAGCCCCTGGTCGCTTATGTGTGGCTTTATAAAGCCCTGGCCTGGGTTAATGCCCCACCCACTGATTAAGGCTGATTAAGCTCAGCCAATCACCAGAGGCTTCAAGCTCTCAAACTTACCTTTGAGGCTCACAGCCTCCAACTGCCAGCTCTAGCACACAGTCCTTCAAACAGACACACAGACAGACACCAACTCAAGCTCAGCACACAGCTCACAGCAGTAACCCCTAAACACACCCCCCCCAATACTACAGACAGTCACTTACCCCACAGATTCTGCAGTAGCTCCTCCTTCACCTGGAGAACTCCCTTGCAAAACTCCCTGTTAGCCCAATAGCACCATAAGACAGTGCCCAGATACTATGGGGATGGTGGCTGTATGAGAAGCAGCATGGAATGGAATGCAGTGTACGTAAGGGAGATTTTATGTAAAAAGACAGCAAATTTGTAGTTGATCACAGGAATTTTTCTATGACTATGCAGGGAACAAGCACACCTTCCTATTCATGGAACTGTACCTACATATAGCCATCAGGGTGCATGGTGTATTGGCAACAAGGAACAGATCATGCATAGTGCCTGTGGTAATAAGAGTTTAGGGTGCTCATGACTTATTGAATTAGACCCTTTATTAGCTCACAAATAGGAACCTCCACAAAATATAAAAGATTGCCAGTCAGCTTCCTTAGCAGCCACATCTCTGATGATTAGACTGAGATTCCCTTATATTATATCATCTGACTCAAGTATTACTTTTCCATATGTAGTTGTTCCTGGCAGATCCATAGCTGGCTTCATCATCTCCAGCAGTTCTGCCATGTCCTTCTAGACTCCTGGCAATCTATATGCTCTTCTCGTAGGGAGGATGTTTTACCATTGAATAATCTATTGGTATACACATAAACAAGGAGTCCTGTGGCACTTTTAAAGACTAACAAATCTATTTATCTCATGAGTTTTCGTGGGAGAAAATCCCACTTCATCAGACGCTTTGAAGCTCATGCGATAAATACATTTGTTAGTCTTTAAAAGTGCCACAGGATTCCTTGTTTGTTTGGCTGACCTAGACTAACACGGTGACCCCTTTGGAACTGGTATACACATAGTTGGCAATGAAACAAACAGAATCCTGAGGCACTTTTAAGACTAACAGATTTATTTATCACATGAGCTTTCATGGGAAAAAATCTCACTTTGTCAGGTGCTTTGAAGATGGGAAATTTACAGAATGCGAGGACATTAAATGCAGGGAAGTGTATGATATAAGATCAGGTCAGGCTGTAACAGCAAATCAAAATAGATGTTTGTTAAGATTCAAACACTGGGGACAACATATAGAGGAAGGTTAGGTCAAATCACCTGTTATAATGAGAAAAAAATCCATAGTCCCTATTTAACCCTAAGGCAACTCAGTCGAATTTACATATACATTCGAGTTCTGCAGTTTCTCTTTGAAGCTGTGATTTGTTATTCATCTGTTTCAGCACAACTAATAGCAAGTCATCAATGGAGTGAGCAGAGAGATTGAAGTGTCCCCCTATTGGTTTTTGAATTTTGTGATTTCTGATGTCAGATTTGTGTCCATTTATTTTTTTGCGCAAAGACTGTCCTGTTTGTCCAATATATAAGGTAGGGAGGCATTTCCGACACATGATGGCATAAATCACATTGGTGGATGAGTGGGTGAATGAGCTCTTGATGGAGCAGGTGGCTTGATTTGGCCCTGTGATGGTGTCTTTTGTGTAGATATGAGGGCAAAGTTGGCAACATGGTCTGTTGCAGGGATATGTTCCTGCTTTAATGTTTCTGTTGTTTGATCTGTAGTTGCTGGTGAGTATCTGTTTAAGGTTGGAGGGGGGGAGGGCTGTCTGTAAGCAAGGAGAGGTCTGTCTCCCAAGGCTTGAGAGAGTAAGGGATCATCTTGTAGAATAGGCTGTAGATCTCTGATGATGTGCTGAAGAGGTCTGAATTGGGGGTTGTAGGTGATGACCAATGGAGTTCTGTTGTTTTTTTCCTTGGGCTTCTCCTGTAGTAGTTGACTTCTGGGTACCCATCTGGCTTTGTCAGTCTGTTTCTTCACTTCTGCAGGTGGGTACTGTAGTTTTAAGAATGCCTGATAGAGATCCTGACAGTGTCTGTCTCTGAAGGATCAGAGCAAATGCGGTTATATCTTAGGACTTGACTGTAGGCAATGATTGTGTGGTGTATCTTGGATGAAAGTTCGAGGGATGTAGGTAACTATAGTGATCAGTAGATTTTCAGTATAAGGTGTTATTTATGTGCCCATCACTAATTTGCACTGTAGTTTCCAGGAAATGGATCTCCTGTGTGGAGTGTTCCAGGCTAAGTTTGATTGTGGAGTGTAAATTGTTGTAATCTCTATGGAAATCTTCAAGGGCATCCTTACCGTGGATCCAGATGATGAAGATGTCATCAATATAGCGTAAGTAAAGTAGAGGTGCTTTGGGATGAGGCATGAGGCAGCGTTGTTCTAAGTCGGCCATAAAAATGTTGGCATATTGGCTGCGTCTACACTGGCAAAGTAACTTGACTTAAGCTTGGCTTAAGTCGACTTAATTTGCCCTGCGTCTACACTACACTTTGCTTAAGTCGACTTAAGCAAAATAAAGTCGACTTAATGAAAATTAAGTCATCTTTATTAAACCTGCTTTTTACTTGACCTAAGGCTTAATTCGGCTTTCTAAAGTCAAATTAAGCCAGTGTAGCCCTGGGGTAACTTAGGGCTACCCCAGGACTACACCAGTGCCCTCCCTGCTGGGGGGGGGGCACAGGGGGCCACAAAGGGCAGGGCATGTGGACACGGTGTGACACTGTCTGGATTTAGGGAAACATTTATGATATTATTTTCTATGGATATCTCATAAATGCTATAATCCATAGGAACTATGTCATGTTTGGTATCAATAGAAAGGTAATAATTTGCTGGGAATGATTATATATAGTTTATGTCTAGGAATTCTATTTCGATTAGAAGTTAAGAATTTGATGTTATAGCCATACTTTAACTTGTGTCCTTCTGGACAAAACCCGGTTTGCTCTGCTTCTTGACCTGTCCTCTTCAGTTTTTACCATTCCTCAGATACTGAGCTAGTCTGGACTTTATTTTGTTTCCACGTTATAAATGAGATCATGTTGTGATCATGCATTCCTAAATTACCATTAATTTTTAGTTCTATGGTCAGTTCCTCATTATCTGTCAAGATGAGGTCTAAAAATAGAATCCCCTCATGCTGGACTTAACATTTACTGAGTTAGGAAATTGTCATCTATAATATTTAGAAATTCCAAGGATGTTTTAGTACAGTGTAACCTTTGATTTGTATTTCAAAATAGTATTTTAAAAATAAAGATTAAAACCAAACTGTATTATTTAAGAGTCAAGCCTACAGGGTGGTTACAGATAATTTAATTTATTGCATGACTGTGAATGACACAATCAGTGATGCAATTAAAGACTTTATTATAATATAAACTAGTTATTTAAGCAAACAGGCATTACAATATAATCATACACAGCACTTATACTCACACATTAAGGTGAAATGCGTTCAGGAACATTCAGTCCTTGAATGAGGAGAATGGGTCTAATATTTCTGTAATGTTACCTTGAGGATGGATGGTCTCGCCTAACTAAAATCAGTGTGCTACTCTTTTTTTATAATCAATTCTAATAATGCTCCTTAATCAATTATCATTAAATCCATCTTTTTACCCCAATTACATAATTTCTAATTTCTTATTAGCTGTTTAATGTTAAGCATCATTGTAATTAACATCTGACTCATCAAAAACTATCAATATAGATAGTTACTATTTTATCTTAAACACTTGTAAAAGTCAATTAAGACCAAAATTTGTTTACAGCATGACCTGGGGTCATGCCCTAACTTATCTCTAACTCCAAGCTGTCTAACTTCACTTGTATTATATCAGGCCTTGCTTGGCTAAGCAGGACAGGGACACTGGCGGGGCATAGGAGCGGGGTGGGCAGGGCTGTGTCCTGCCCTGTGGGGGGGCACATCAGGCTCTGGCTGTGCCAGCCATCCTGGCAGCGAGGGCAGAGGGGGAGCCCTTAGGGCTAATCTGTGTTCACACTGGCTAGTCGACTTTATAAAGTCGATTTAGCCAGTAAAGTCAACTTTAAACGAGGCTTTATAAAGTCAACTTTAAATTTCCTTAAGTCGACTTAAGCAGTAGCTTAAGTTGATTTAAGGAAATTGTAGTGTAGACGCAGATTAAATTAACTTGATGTAAGCAAGCTTAAGTCAACTTAATTTGTAAATGTAGACACACCCTAAGAGTGAGTTGCACAGGTTATATAAAGGTTTTGTTGATGCTTATTTGCAATAACACTATCCTATATTCTGTATGTGCCACTGTAACCCATATGCCTGAAAAGGCTATCTCTGGGAGACCTGCTGAGGGTGGGTTACTGTTGCTGGGCAGATTAGCGACCCACAACTGGAAACTTCCAGAAGCAGGGAGTGGTAGCAATTTGAGCATGCTCCACAGTGTACCCTGTTGGTGTGATGGGATGTCAGTCAGATGACTGGAGAGCAGCAGCCTGAGCAGACAGCAGGCAGGAGCTGCCTTGAGGGGAGACCATGTGCTCAGTGTTCTGGAGAGGAGCTGAGCCAGGAGTGAACAAGATGTTTTCTCCATGTAAAGGAGTCATTTGCGACAGACCTTGCAGACATGCATATGGGACTGAGGGCTGGTTGCAGAGGAGAAGAGAAAGCCTGCGTGTAATGCTACAGAGGATCCCAGCAAAGAAAGAAGAGGACAGCTATTTCTTGCCACTCAAGCTTCCACACTGGAACAGAGACTGTAGCTGAGAGTTGGGTGAACTCCACACAGACTTTGGGACTCTTGGGTATCTTTCATGCAAGGGATTGTTCTTGGTTAATTGTAGTTTGTTTTCTTAGGATAAGGTTCATTTAGTTAGTAGGTAATAAAGTTCATTGTTATGTTTGTTTTTAATAGTATTTTAATGTGTGAGTGTAGCTCTGAGCAAGCTTCGCCGTGAGTCCTGTACAGACTGGATCCTGGGTCTCCAGCTGCTTTCCCCATAGGGGTTGGGATTGATTTCTGTGGGGCACTGGAGAAGGGCAACTAAATGAATTTAGCCCACCCGAAGGTTACACCACCATCCTAAATTCTGTGTCACCTCTGCGCTCCTCCTCCTCCTCCTCTCTTCTGTCTATTCTTCTACCACATCTCTCATTTGTTTCTCTCTATTCAGTGGCATTTTTTCCATCCACTCCCAAATATCCCTATCTACCCATATTCGCTTTTCTCTTCTATCATGCTAGTTATGCAGGTGGCGATTTGCACTTCCATGAGTCTCCTTCCAACAGTCTTCATAATCTGGTTGAAACATCTGGACAAAAATCCAGGCAACAAGTGCGACCCACTTAGGCCTCTCAATCCAGTGGAGATGGAAGCCCTTACAAAGGGATGTAGATGAACTGTTTGTGATGCACTCTCCATTCTTTTGCCTCTTTTCTACCTTCACTTTCCCTTTTAAAGTGGTCAACATATTCTTCTCTCTCTTGCACATATATACATATCTGTATATGTGTATATTTTTATATAGAACATGCAGAAGTACCGGTCTGTAGATGAGCTGATAGTTGGTATATTAGGGATTGTGACATGACCAAGAATCCTCTTCACTGTTCCTGTTGCTCCTTGAGAATGGATATTACATGTGTTGGAAACAGTAGGGTTGAGTGACACTTGAGGATCATCATACAGAACCCAGTTTGTATACTTGGAACAAAGGACCTTGAGGTCTGTCTGAGCCAGCCTGTTGGAGTGGAAGAGAATAGATTAAAACCTTGAAAAAGGAAATAAGGAATCAAGAAAAGGAAAGCAGAAAAACAGAAGATCCTAGTGTGGAAAGCCTGTACTCTCAATTCATATTTCTAAAGGGTGAGAAAGCTCATGATGAAGTTTGTTGTTTACCAAGAAACTTTCATTTTAGCTGAAAGTGACCTGCAATAGTTAGAATGAGCATTTTGGGCTTTGCGATGTTCTTGTGAAGAACAAAGTGCCTCTGAAAGGCAACAGGTGCCCTCATCTCTACTGCAACAGGAACCTACAAAGTAAATCTGAAGGCAGATATCCTCCTTTAAGGTACTGGCTGCTATAGTTCAACCAGATGTGTAAAACCTGAGAGAACAAAACTGAAGCAACATTGTCAGGAGAACAAGAAGCTCTGTGACTTTAAGCAAACATCTGTTTCTAAAAAAATTATAAAAGACCTCTCGTGATTTTGATCCAACCCTTTACAAGTCTTTGAGGACTCTTTACAAGTCTGATTGTGAGGATAGTCATAAATGACCAATTTTTACAAGACATTTTGGTTAGCATTTTTCAGCTTAAAAAGGAGACATTGAGACTATAAAAAAGAAAATTGTCGGTGCGTCTAAGGATAATATGTCCAGAGAGTGATCAGAGAGGATTTTGATGAATGCTGGAGCCGGAACAAAGTCGAGAAGCCAAGGAAAAGCAGTGGCCTTTCTGAAATAACTTGGAAGCCTCTTGTTTTTCTTGTGTGCTTATTAGATTATGTTTAATATTGCCTTGTTCTAATGATCTATAAAATATGGCCTAGAAATAGGGAAATAAAATACCTGCAATTGTTTTACAAATATATGTACAAACACAGACTATAATATATGTGGAACTGATAGTGCCGCTTGCCACTAAAGTTGCCTGAATGACTGAGAATTCCCATTATAAGACCAAGCTTTAAGTTACTTTTAATATTACCAAACTTTAAACCAGTTGAGGTGAAATTTTTAAATGCCAGGTCTCTACCTCAGGATGATTTTTTTTTTCCTTTGGAAAATTTCAGCCAAAATGATTCAGCTGCTTCTGAGAATGGGGCTATGAAAAGAAATGTTTTGCTGATATTTAAAAAAATTGGTGACCTTTCCTTGGGAAGCTCTAGCACGCCCACAGGCATTTGAACATTCTTCAGCCCAGGGTGTTGGGATTCAAAGGAACTTTCCATGTGACGTTTTCTTCTAGCTGGCCTGGTGATGCTGGTAGGCACCACTTGAACTGAGAGCAGGATCCTGTTTCTTCTGTGCTCTGAATGACCTCCCCTCCAGCTGCTACCCAGGCAGTGTGGTGAAGGAAACCATCTGATATGAAAGCAGAGGGGGACAAAAGCCAGTCAGCATGAGGAAGGAAAGTAGTTTAAGACAAAAAGTGTAGTGATGCTGGAGAGTGTTGAGGGGGAGAGACTGAGATATTTGAACTGGGAACTGGGGTATATGTGTGTATAGGGGAGACTGGAACTGATTGGACAGGAGATGGGAGATGGATGAGGGAGAAGACTGCGACTGGGAGCCATTAAGTGAAATGGGAGATTAAAAGTCAATAGGTTGCAGGAAAGATGGGGAGTAGCAGTGAGACTGGACATGGAGCTGGGGGAAAGGGGACTGACTGGAGAAGGAATCTGGGACTAGAACCTAGTGGGGGTGGGACCTGAGATGGGGAGATATCTGACAAGGAGCTGGGATATGTAGGGGGAACTGGAATTATCTGAACAAAGCAACTGGAACAAAAGGCTGGGAAAAGGAGAGAGAGTGTACCAGGAGGATGGTGAAGGGGAGACAGAAGCCGTATCTACACTTAAAAAATAAGTTGACCTAGTGGGGACTGGGACTGGGCAAGGAGATTGGGACAGGGATGAGAAGCATCAAGGAGCAGAGACTGAGGCAAAAAGTGGCGGATGGGGAAGTGACTGGAAAGAGGTAGGTTGTAGGACATAGGGTACGAGAAGCCAAGCTTGGTGGAAACAAGGAGAAGAATCTGTACCTATTAAAGCACTCACATTCCCCACCTCTCTGGACCCTGCAATGGAACCCAAGATTCCTGACTCTCCCTATTGCTCTGCTGCCAGCAAATATCTTTGAAAGCAAAGTGTGTATCTTGTCCCCTCTAATTCTGGTCCACGCAGAGAACGGCCATCTACTATTCCCACCAATTACTCCAATAGCTCAAGTGGTGGAGGTCTGTGAGGGTTCCAACCCTGCTGCTTTACCACATGGGTGGTGATAATATGCTGCCCATATGATGAAATACCTATTTCCCCTTACAGCTGTGAGTGCTCAGCATGTCTGCAAATCAAGGTGCCAAACTGGTTACCCAGAAAATGTGGAACGTACTGCTGTTGGTGACTGCCTGTGAACAGGTTAAGTGACTTTCCCAGCATCACACAGGAGCTCTATGGCACAGGCTGCCATAGAACACAGTACTAAAAGGCAGCATTCAACTGGCTTCTTCTTTAGCCCACCCTTTCACTTCTTACAATCCCCTGCCTCATTCACTTTTAAGTTCTATAATAAGCAAGGCATGGGTCTTACCAAAAACTCCCATCACTACAGAATCCTGACTCAATCCCAGAGCAGAGCACTAAATGAAGCAGCAGGTCCCATAGAAAAGATAGTATATGATCCTGTAATTAAAGACTGCCACAATACATACACACAGGTAACCTTCATTTTGGCAGTTCCTAACTTTTGAATGCTTGATTTTTAACCTAGCTTTTTATTTATAAATACAATTATAGAGAGAAAGCAGCTGTCAGTTGTGAGTTATGAGACTACTTCTCCATTGAGGTTTTCTACAAGGGTGAAGCTGGTGTGAAATATTTGTCACCAGTACTCCAGGATGGCATTTTGGAACAGATCTTTGGGTATATCTACACTAGCAATTTAGGTCAACTTAAGGACCCTTAAGTCGACCTAAATTACTCTATGTCCATGCTGGACTTTCATTACGTTGCCTTAAGAAATTCCTTAAGTCGACTTAATGAAAGCTTAAGTTGACTTAATAACTTCCCATTAGGTCGACTTAAGCCTTAAGTCGACTCAAGTCAACATAAGGACGGTGTGGTTGATGAGTAACCTTTAAGTCGACTTTATTAAGTCAACTTTGACCCTGCCAGCAGGTAGAGGATCTTGGGGAGCAGCTACCGCCCACACACACACACTAGCGAGGTTTGAGTTAATGAGTGTTTTTATTGGGGGTGAACAAGGGTAAATGGAATGGGACAGTGAAGTGTATAGGGGGTACTGGGAGATGGGCCTCTCTATTGAACAATATAGTGTCACAGTGTGGGAATCGATGTAAACCAGTGTAAATTAATATAAACCAATGTAAACCAATGTAACTAATATAAACCAATGTAACTTAATGTAAACCAATGTAACTTAATGTAAACCAATGTAAACTAATATAAACCAATGGGGTTTTTTACAAGCATAAACATACAAGGCAACTGTATCAATGAGAAAGTGAGGTTAGGGGAAATGGCCAGGGAGTATGGGCAGGCAGTAGCAGAGGGGTAAGGAAAGACACAACAGCAGAGGCTGCAGTAGCAGAGTCTGCAGTAAGCCTTGAAGCCCTGCAGGGGGAGACCTGGAGTAGTCAGTCTGCAGGCCAGGTGTGGAGGCACTGAAGATGGGCTGGAGCATGCTTGGAGCAGAGGTGAGCAGGGGAACAGACCAGGTAAGCACACTCAGAAGGTGGGGGCAGGGTAACACGTGGAGGGAGTGAACAGACTAGGGAAGCACACTTAGAAGGTGGGGGCAGGGTAACACATGGAGGGAGTGCGTGGGGAAACTGGGCAAGGGAATGGAGGTAAAGGGGAGGTCTGGGGTGGATCTGGGCAGCAAAACACAGGGGGTCAGGGGTTTGAGGGGAAGACCAGACAGGGGTTTCGGGGGGCAGCAACGGAGAGCGGGTTCGGGGAGGTCGGGGGAAAGCGGCTAATGGGGAGTGGGTTTGGGGGAGTCGGGAAAAGCGGCAGAGGGGCAACGGAGCAGAGGGCGGATTCGGGGAGTCGGGAAAAATGGCAGAGGGGGCAACGGTGCAGAGAGTGGGCTCAGGGAGTCGGGAAAAACGGCAGAGGGGGCAACGGAGCAGAGAGCGGATTCGGGGAGTCAGGAAAAATGGCAGAGGGGGCAACGGAGCAGAGAGTGGATTCGGGGAGTCGGGGAAAGGCGGTGGAGGGGGAGCGGGTTGGGGGGTCGGGAAAAACGGCATGGGGGGCAAAGGGAAGGCAACAGAGAGTGGAGCGGGTTAGGGGGGAGTCGGGGGAAGTGGCTAACTGAGAGCGGGTTCAGGGAGTCGGGGAAAAACGGCGGAGGAGGAGCGGGTTCAGGGGAGGCACGGAAAGAATCTTAACAAAGTTATAAGGGGGCACAATAATAAAAAACTTAATCTAACAAAGATAAAACTAAGGAGGAAACCTGGCAGCAAATCAATGATAAAACTTACAATGTTAAAACTTAACACAACTAATCATCAGCAATTCAGCAGCAGCAGACTTGCAATGGTGAAACTTAGTAACAACTTACAATGAAACTTAACACAGCTAAGGCAACCAGTATAACACACGCTAAGGTAACAAATATAATAAAACTTAACACAGCTAAAGTAACAAGTATAATAAAACTTAACACAACTAAGGTAACACAATAACCAAACTAAGCACAGTGTGAGGTTGGAACGGCTGGGAGCAGGGGGCTCCGGGCAAGGTCCCCAGAGGCAGACGGCTCAGCAGCGGCACGGCTTATGCTGTCGTGGTGGAAAGGAACCGCGGAGCAGGAGGGGGTCTCTGTTACAGACCCCGAGGTAAATTTAGAGAGAATCTGAGAGGGGGGAATCTTACCAATCCCCAGGAGAGCAGCAAGGACAGAAACTGAAGCAGCAGCAGCATAGATGAGTGCAGAGAGGACTCGGTTCTTGTAGTTCGTAGCTCGTGGTTCAGGAGATCTCCAGAAGAAGATTCGTTGTTCGTGGGAGGGGGGGTTTAAAACGGAGGTACGCTCAATTAAATAGCCGGGAGCGGAGAAAGGTCCCCCAAAGACCCCGGGGTGATCAGGCCAGGGGCAGTGCAGGAACCTATTCTGGGGACTGGCCCCAAAAGGGTCTGCTTTTATAGACTAATTCAAACAGTTCCCGCCAGTAATTCTGATAGGCTCCCTGAATTACAGGGGCGGAGAGAGGGCAGAGAAAACTCTAGGACAGGTCTGGGCAGAGTCTCGGGGTGCAGGTATGTGACTCATAGTCACAGGTGTTGGTGTGTGACTCATGCCCTTTGTGAAAAACAGGCCATATTGGTCTTGCACTCCTGGGCATTGTCTACCCTACGCCGAGCCAGGGCTGGAAGAATAGGGGCCTCCTCCCTAGGCAGAGCCATGGCACAAAAGAAGCTGTAAAAAAGCCATTCCCATGAGCAGCCTGGGAGGGGTGGCCACACAAACAAGGTAGACAGAAACTGGCACAGGGGAACATCTGTCAGGGACAAACTTAAGGCCAGTTAAGTCGACTTAAAAAAGTGGACTAAGTCGACTTAAAGTGTTGCCGCTTTATTAAGTCGACTTAATAAGGTCAATTTTAAGTTGACTTAAAGTCAACTTTATTAAATTGACTTAACAAAGTCAACTTAACTTTTTCTAGTGTAGACACATCCCTTGAGTGGTGTAACGAAGTGTAGCACCACAGAAAAGAGAGGAACTCTGACAGTTTACTCCAGCTGAGGACTTGGACCTATATATTTATATCGCATCAGTCTGTGTTCTGAATTCATTCCTTATGTAACTTATCCCCACTCCTCCCCGTCCTTTAAAGGGGTTCCCTTGTTGCTTCTTCCTCTTATAGCCTAAAGAGGGTTCTTGATTTCTCAGCTCCTGTGTGGTGGTTCTTTTTAATTTCTACTGAAGTCACCTTTCCCTACTGCTCCCATGTAAGGCTTTACCTCTTTCTCATGCCTGGACTTTGCAATGTCTCATAAAATAAAAATGCACAAGGAGGAAGAAAAGGAAAACTTTGTATTGGGTTAATATATACTATTTTATAGGGGAAAATTATCCCAAAGCACTACATATTATAAAAGGGTCTGAGCAATAACATTCAGATATTCCCATAAATTTGTGTGGTTTGGATTCAGGCTTTTGCTTTGCTACCATCCAATGCCAGTGCTAGGCATGAGACTAAGCAATTGCTTAGGGCCTCAAGCAACTCAAGGGACCCACCCTATTGGCTTTTTAGGTATGTGTTATGTGCATATGGGGGAACGGTAAGTGATCTAGCACTGTCTCTATCATCTCTGCTAAATAGTTAAAGGTTACTCGTGTATCTTGAAAGGATTCCATGCTGGAAGCTACCTATTATGAACTCTCTTTCCCAACTGCGTACATGTGTAAAAGCATCTTGTGGGAAAACAAATGGAAATGGATAGGAAAAACATTGCTTGTGTACTAAGTTGAATGAAGCACTTTAGGATACTGCTAAAAAGAGGAACAAGATTTAACTGGTATCACCAGGTCCTGCTGAATTTCCCTTACCTTTATAATGAGATTCCTCGAATGCCACTACGTCTGCATGTCATTCCTAAATCTTGATTAACTGTTGAGGCAGGATAAAGTGGTGAAAGCAGCAACACACATGACTAAGCTCTTTTTTTGTTTTGTTTTTTTGGAATATCACCAGGTTCAGTGATCACTGGGTTTTCTGTCTGTTTTCAAACACATTGGTTTTAAGTTGTGTTTGTATTTAAGTGGACCGTTTGAAACAATAACAATACTTTCTACAACTCAGACAGGAATATGTTTCTTGTCACTGTAGAGGATTCTGAATGGATGTAGTTAGAAATATGTTTGAGTCTCTACAACATTATAATGTCCAGTGATATTTGAAAAAAAAATAAAGGTGATTTATAAAGTGTGTGTGTGTGAATTTGTGCCTATTTTTATTTTATATATTTTGTCAAAGAAGTCTGAAAGCATGTTTGAAGCATGGAGGTATGCTATTTTTTTTTCTTAACCTTAGAAGCATCAGGAGTATTAAGTGCGATCCATGTAGGTGTTGCTGGAGAACTTAGCTGTGGTCCCTCAGCTATCTTAGCTTTCTCTGCTCAGATGATTTCTCTTTCAACAGTATCTGAATAAAAAATCCTGTCCCATTTAAAATAATTAGATTTTATCTATTTAACAATTGTGATGCGATAATCCTGCAAGTTCTGTGGTAGCCTGCACAGTCTTTGCAGCTAGACAAAATCTAATTTTCTAATGTAAACAAAGATGCACAATATTTTTTTTTTGCAATCTTTATAACTAATACAGAATCCAAAATGGGTTCAAACTCTATTTTCTAGATCATCATTAAAGTTTAAAATATGCTGAGGTTAAATCTAGCGAAGGGGCAATGGCAGAGGTACTTATGGTTTTGTAAAATATCATTGGTCTTCTTTTGCAGATCCAAAGCTTCCAATCTGGGTTTCAGATGAAGTAAAGGCACAATGTTTGGGAAGCTTCAGATGTGAGGTTCTGGTATTGGCCCATCTGTGCTTCAGAATGTTGGGTGAAACTAGGACTGATGTTGATTTTGCAAGCAATAGTTGATCTGGGTTTGTTTTACAAAAGCAGCTTCCATTCTATCCCCAAATCTTAATCACCCTTTCCCTACTTTCTGTTGCTGGATAAATTATATCAATTTTGACCATTCTGTAGCTGAGATATTCAGTCTTAGGGTGGGCTAGGCCATGTTCCTCATACATAGAGAGTGAGAGTTTACTGTTTTACTATAGCAAGAGTCAGTGATGAGTGAAACAGAGAGGGAATCATGCTTCTGAGAGTGATAAATCCTGTCTGTAGTAGAAGTAGATTACATTCCCCAGTACACCAACTCAGCTGCACTGTCTGGCAAATAGAGTGGGGAAGAGACAAAGCCTTGCATATTCATGGCTGGCCCACTTCCTGACCACCTAAGCAGGATTGGGAGGAGCTGTCGTTGCAAAGACTACTCTCTATACCGCATTGTTACTTGTGATGTGTGTATGCTATGCAAAGGCACCCTACATACCGATGCTTCTCTTCGTAAGTGTATAAAATGAGACACAAACTTGCCCTCAGTGAGAAGTCATCAGCACAGTTCCTTAATAGTTTTCTCATGAGATAATATAATTAAGGTTCCGTATGTTCAACTAGAATTAAATCTAATTTTACAAACTTCTTTGTGTAAGCAAGGTCTGAGTATCTGAAGGCACTCCTCCCTGCTCAGTCCACTGAAAAGGGGGCACCTTATTTACATAAGCTTTGTATATGAATGAATACAATTAAATATTTAGCATAATTTCATTATATATGGATAAACCCAAGCAAGCGCTGGGCATGATGGGAAATGGTTAATATGGCTGGTTTTGGTTACAAATCACTTTTGTGTTAACTGCAGAAGCAATGAAATATTGTCCTTCGATTGTATGAACAAATGACAGCAGAACTGTTCTGTTCTGATGAAAAATTCATTCTCACCTAAACAGAGCTCAAAAAGGTAAGGATGCATAAGCATCAGGGAGTGGTTGACGACATCTGCTGAGATTGCGTTAATCCTGACAAGGGGCTACCCACAGACATGGATTTGATCCTCTCCTGCTGTGGTTAAAAAGTAGAGTTAATAATTCCTTTTGGAGTCTTCTGTTTTGAAGCAGGGGCATTGCTCCTATATCAGCAGAAATGTTTTCCCATAGGCCATGGGCCGTGGAAGGCCACACCGGAGCAGAGGCCGTGTGTCAGCCAACCCCGTCCCCCCAGGTGGTGCAAAGGGGTACTGAACCGGCCCCATTAGGTTTCCAGTATAAGGTGGTGTTTATGTGCCCATCACTTATTTGCACTATAGTGTCCAGAAAGTGGATCTCTCATGTAGATTGGTTCAATCTGAGGTGGGGTAGGAATTGTTGAAATCTCAATGGAATTTCTCAAGGGCCTCCTTTCTATGTGTCCCGATGATGAGGATATCATCAATGTAATGTAAGTAGAGGAGTGGCATTTGTGGAGAAGAGCTGGGTAAGCATTGTTCTAAGTCAGCAATGCCCCTTTGCTGTATACATTGGCCATAATGGACTGTCTCTGAGCAAAAGAATAAATGGACACAATTCAGATGTTAAGAATGGTAAAAAACAGGAGGGGAAAATTTCAATCTACCCAGACATTCTGTAAAAACAAAACAAAACAAAACAAAACATGCTAGTTACAATACTTCAGCAAAAAACCTTAAAATGCAGATTGGAATGTGAAACTTCAGAATTGGAATTCATATGCAAACTAGAAACCTTCACAATGGGTTTGAATAACACTGTTGAATGCGTAAGTCATTACAAAAGGTGATATTCCCCTCAATTACTCTTCTCAGGTTTTACTTACAGCTCTTGCCTCCCTCTTACACACTGAATCAAAACAGCTTGTTTACTTTTCAGAGATAGGCTAGCATTCTATCCCTCTGATCTGTATGAATTAACCTTGTGACCCACCCTTCTCTGTATCTATATATTTATAGCTAACATGCTATATTTTCCATTTCATGCATCTGTTGAAGTGGGATTGTGCCCTCTAAAGTTCATGCGATAAATAAATTTGTTAGTCTTTAGAAGTGCCACACGACTTCTTGTTTGTTTTACATTTCATCAAAACACAGGAGAGAGCGTAGAAAATCCTCTGATAGGGCATACTCAAATTCTACTTGTTTCTCTTTTGAACATCTCACTTTCCACCTCTTTTTTTTGAAACTTAGTCTCTTGTTGGTTCAACTCCCCTTCCCATGCTTTTAAAGCCTGACCTCACCTTCCTTTCTCAGTTTTCTGACTGTCTCTTGCATTCTCTGTTTTCATTCTCACTGGGGACTTCATTGTGGCTGCTGCTGAACCTCTTGACCCTCTCTTTATTGACTCTGAATCTGTCATCCAACTGGTCATCTCTTCACAGAACACTTGCATGATGTCATCTTGCATGATGGTAACACTTCCTCTCTCCTCTCCTATCTGGTTTTGTATCTTATTTTCACTTCTCCATGGTTGTGTTTGAGCACTCGCTCTACCCTCACATCACTAACAAAATCGACACCTTTCATTACTCTGAAGCACCGTGATCCTGTTAAACTTCAACCTTCTGTGCTTAGACGTCTCTCTAAGGCCCCTTTGCTGAGGTTTACCTTCTGCTTTGTCCTGTCCACTAATCTTATCCAGTTTCCCCTGTTCTGCACTCACATTCTTTCCATATCTTACATTTTCCTGGTATACTGACCCATTATAAATCATAAAACATACAGCTTCACATATCAAAAAACAGCGCCTTGTCTCCCATATCAACTTACCATCACCACATACAATCATACATCTGCTACCAAGAAAACCCCGTACTTGGACATGAATGTTTTTGGAATTCTTATTGACACTAATTTCTCTCATTGCAAAGTCTGTGAGCAATGTCTCTGGTTGGCTAGAAGACTACATTCTATCCTGGTGGACAATAACCTGGACTTAGCAATATATGCCTTTGTCACCTCCCATCTGTATTACAGAGATACCTGAGCATGTAGTCATCAATCTATAGGAAATTCCTCTTAGTACAGTAACAGTGTTTCTACTCAGCATCATGGGATATTCCAGGCACTTCAAACTTTTCTTCCATTCTCTGCACTGGTTTCCTAAAGAGTATCTAATGAACGTCAAATTCTTGGCCCTTATCTTCAAGGTTTTCCAATGGCCTCTGCCCAACATTTCTTAAATATTAGCTAAAGCTCTGAGTGGAAGACTGTGGTGACAACACCCATTGTCAGGTACAATGGCATTTTCTGCACTAAGGATAAATTTGGTCTGTGCAGGAAAAAGGTCTTTCTTGACAATTGGTTTGAGACTGTGGAACCAACTCTCACAAAGACTAAAGACCATCACAAACTCTTTACCTTCCACTCCAGGAGCAGGGCACACTTCTTGAATATTGTCTTTTTAAACATAAATAAAAAGAAGTGTGTCCTTTAAAACAAACAAACAAAATACCCAAACACTCCACTGGACACACAATTCATCTCCTAGGTAAAGGATGAGCGAGAGAATAAATGACAGGGATGGATGTTAATTATGTTGCTTAATGCACAGCTGGAAGCAGCTCAGATAAGATGGTGCCAAGACAGTATAAGAACCTATATAGAACAAAATAGCTTCATGTCAGTTACAAGACCTGGAAACTTCATATGAAATGCTGCAGAAGTGCTCTTAGTTTTAATTTTTATTCCATCCTCACTACTCACGATATAGCCAGGACTCATTCCCTGTACTTTTACTAATTATTCATGTTCCTTTCCTTCCTTTAAACAAAAATTTCAGCTTCTCAGTCAGTCTGATTGACTCAAAAACATGGTCAAAATATTCTCTGTGTATTTCAATTGTGAATAAGATTGACCCCATTTAGCATAACAAAACAGTGAAGAAGTAAAATAGAAATGTAAGGATTTTTAAATTGGAAATTGATGGTTTGGTGACTTGTCAAAACATAGACAAAATAAATGTCATGTTTGGTGAAGTACATTTTTTGTTACGTAATGGGGAAAAAAATAAGGATTGTAGATTTAAAAGCCTCTTGGGAAACACTTCCTTTTGATGGTCTTGTACTTCATGAGTTCACTCCTCTCAGAGGAAATTTTGACAGATGTTTCAGATGGAAGTTGCAAATTTGTTTGCAGTTATTCCCTAAGGCCTTGTTTAATCTTTACTAGTGTTAGGTAAAGAATTAAGAATCATTCGACTGTTGCTGGCTATAATCTCAATGTAATTAAATCAGCGTGCTAAATGTAGCCCAAATCTTCTTTTAACTATAGCTTTAGGCACTCCAAGGTACTTGTTCTTTCAAGTATCACAAACACATTACCATTTAATTGATCATAGAACATCCATCCTTTTGTGCATTACTCTGTCATCTCCGACAAGACATTACTGAACAAGACAACATTGACATCTAAAACATTCAGATGTATTCTGAACTATATATAGATTTAAGAATCTTATGCACTGATACAACAGCTGTAATTTGTTGCAATGTGGGACTAGTGTTTTACTGAAAAAAATATTAGATTTTCCCCCTGTAAGTAAATTAGCATATTTTTCATTTACAGTTAAAATTAAATGAGCTTTTAATTGCTGTTTTAATACCATAATGTCTTTGAAGATGAACAGGCTTTTTCTTCCAAGCTGCATTCATTTCCAGATGTGTAGATATACAAAACTATAAAAATCATAAAAATATTAAACAAACTGGGGGGTATTTATAATATATGTGAGAATATTAATAAATCTTGTGAAGTAGATAATTCTGTTTTATGAAGCACATCATAAGTGTAATTAACACCTTTATGCATGAGGGAAAACTCTTAATGATTGATGTTCATTCTCTGTTTATACATTTTTTACCTGGGGCATAGAGTAACTATCCAGCTGCTGATTTCAGGTTGGGAAAAAAAATTAATGTGGAATGAATGGGATGTCTTTGTTGGCAGCGTCTAAGTTCATTATTTCATAAGATCATAGAATTCAGAAATGGAAAGGACCTTCTTGAGAGTGTATTCCTCTGGAAAATGTAGGATTGTTCTTATTAGTTCATTTATAATGCTTTGTCTAAACTAATTTTCAGTGATTCCTGTAATGTGTTCCCACTGCTTTACAACACTCAGTAGAGCTCACCAAGAGGAAGTTTGCCCTATGTTTATCTTTTCTTAATGTAACCACTTTATATTTAGGTGCTTATTTGAGCAGCCCTCAATTTCCTTCTTCCTCTTTGGAATGTATACCTTCAAATACATGTACACAGCAATAATTCATTTGTTCATATATATCTAAGCTTTTGATACCGTCTCCCACAATATTCTTGTCAGCAAATTAAAGAAGTATGGGTTCAATTAACGAACTATAAATTGGATAGAAAGCTGGCTAGATTATTTGGATCAATAGATGGTGATCAGCAGATCAGTGTCTAGTTGGCAGCTGGTAACAAGTGGGGTGCCTTAGGAGATGGTGCTGGGGCCAGTTTTGTTCAATATCTTTTCTAATGATCTGCATGATACAATATATTGCAACCTCATCAAGTTTGCAGATTACACTAATCTATGGGGAGTGGTAGATGCATTGCAGAGTAGGGATAGGATACAGACTGACCTAGACAAATTGGAAGATTGGGTCAAAAGAAATCTGTTGATATTCAAGAAGGACAAATGCAGAGTCCTGCACTTAGGACAGAAGAATCCCATGGACTGCTACAGACTGGGGACCAACTAGCTAGCAACAGTTCTGTAGGAAAGAACCTGTGGACAAGCAGTTCTGTTAAAAAATGTTACAGTGGACAAGAAGCTGGATATGAGTCAGCAGTGTGCCTTTAATGCCAAGAAGGATAATAGCATATTGGGCTGCATTTGCAGTAGCGTTGCCAGCAGAATGAGGGAAATAAATATTCCCTTCTATTCAGCATTGGTGAGGCCTCATTTGGAGCATTGTGTCCAGTTTTGAGCTCCCCACTACAAGAAGGATGTGGAAAAATTGGAGAGTCCTCCGGAGTGCAACTAAAATGATTAGGGGCTGGAGCACATGACTTATGAGGAGAGGCTGAAGGAACTAGGCTTACTTAGTCTACAGAAAAGAAGAGTGAGGGGCGATTTGAAAGCAACCTTCAGCTACCTGAAGGTGGGTTCCAAGGAGGATGGAGTTAGGCTATTCTCAGTGGTGGCAGATGACAGGACAAGAAGCAATAGTCCCAAGTTGCAATGGGGAAGGTCTAGGTTGGCTATTAGGAAAAAAAATTCACTAGAAGGGTGGTGAAGCACTGGAAGGGGTTACCTACGGAGGTGGTGGAATCTCCTACCTTAGAGGTCTTTGAGGCCTGGCTTGACAAGATGACTTAGTTAGGGTTGGTCCTGCTTTGTGCAGGGGGTTGAACTAGGTGACTGCTTGAGGTCCCTTCTGAGCCTAATCTTCTATGATACTGGATGACATTTTCATCTCCTTGAAGTATTTGACAAAATTCCAATTGCTTCCAGAGGACCGAGATGTAGACAATTTATAATATTTTTTTCTAAGTCCAGCGCAGTCCCTAAGCTTTTTCAGTGTTCTTCAAAGACTTGCTTTCAATCTGTGAAGGGTCCACTTCATTGCAACGTATTTTAAAAATTGAGGGTTTTGGGGTGTAAGTTTTGGGCAGTTAAGACACAGACTGGGACTTACATCATCTGAATTCAGTTACAGGGTCTGTCATAAGCTTCCTATATATATTAAGGTAAGTAACTCTGTATCACAAGCCCTTAGTTCCCCTTCTATAAATGAGGCTAATACTGATATTACCATCTTTTCTCTTCCTTGTCTGTTCTGTAAGCTCTTCAGTTCATAGGCTGTCTTCCTATGTTTATATACTATGTATGGCACAGACAGCCCCAGACTTTGAATAAGGCCTTTATGCACTATTTTAACCCAAAATTATAATAATTTGGTGAGGCTTCTATTGGCATCCTATTCTCATAGCTGGTTTTAAAGACAGTTTTATTAATGAAACTAACTGCAGTATCAGTTATAGAATCATAGAAGATTAAGGTTGCAAGAGACTTGAGGAGGTCAATTAGTCCAACCCATTGCTCAAAGCATGACCAAACCCAATACAGCCAGGGCTTTATTCAAGTCCCCTCATACTGAAGTTGCACTAGTATTTAGAAAAAGAATTGTTGGCTAAAAAGAAGGAAAGAGAAATAGGAGACTCTGTTTTTATCTTTCAAAATGCCAGAGAATAAAATTCCCCTGGAAGGACTCAAGAACTTGTTTTATCCTTATGTCAAAAGGGCTGAACACACAATATTCGCATTCCATCACATGCATTTCAAAAGCAATCCACTTGCTCATTAAACTCCCACTTGCCACTTACCTCAAAATCCTGGTGGAGTGAATCAAAAAATATAATATTGGTCAAATTTTTTCCACTTTGTGTGGCTGAATTTATTTCTGTGGGAGCAGTAAATGTTCAGCCCTTATTAAAACCAGATCCTTTGGTTTAGGTGCTTGACTTTAGGCTGCTTTATTTGAAAATATAGGACACTATTTTTAAAAGATGGTGTATAAAGGAGTAGACAGAGAAAATGAAAATGAAAAATTTATAATGAATTCCAAGAATTATGTCATAATGAAAGTCTTCTAATGATTCATTTGCTGACAGCTCAGCCCAGATGACCAATAACATCAGGCACTGTCCACTTCTCACCAATATCAGTGTTTCCCTGGTTGTACTATTGCATTTGTAAACTGAGAATTAACAGTTGTTCATGCTTTGAATCAAGACTTTCCAGAAAATAAAATCTTTATATATGTTACTTAATGCATATAAAACATACCAATGACATAATGTTATAATATTTTTATATAGTAAAATCCATAACCAAAAATTTGAAGGAAACATTCTTGTTCATTTAGCATATCCTTAGCTTGTGTGGGCAGGTGCGGACCAAACTTGTTAAAACTGAAATATTATACTTGTTAGGTTACTGGATAGCAATTGAAGTGTAGCAAAGTGTGAAAGAATTATTTGATGACTATGAGGGACATGAGCTAATGGAGTATAATAGCTAATCACAGAGTTGGAATTTCCCCTGTGCAATGGGATAACACAAAGTCAATACTCCACTTGAGTCCCTCTTTATGATTTTTTTAAGGGTTTAAATATCACCGAGCTAGTGCATTGACTTTGTTCTTCCTTTAATATGGATGCATTTTGTGTGTAGTGATCAATACCATCCACATGATCAGGCTTCAGAGCAAAAATTTGCCTACAGTAATTTGTAAATTTCATATATCTTTGGTTCAAATTAAACTGCTGAACTATGCAATGCTAAGGCCAGTGTTTTATAAACTGGCAGCAAATTTCTGTTTCTGTTACATTGGAACAATTCCTTTAAAGTCAATGGAGTTTTAACAGAAACTGATCCTATATCACCACTTGTGAAGGTAGTTCTTTGCCATCACAAACCCAAACTGCAACTCTCCCACCTCAGTCTGTGATCTCATCAGTTCCAAAAACAATCAGGCCTTTTTGAATGGGAAAGCAACCTCAGCAAGTAAGTGTGTACAAAGGAGTTGTGTGGAAGAAAATGAAGGAGGCATTTAGAGTGAATTATATTAAGGCTGGTATCTTCTGAATCGTGATCCAGATTCCTAGTTCAGTTACACTGATGTACATATGGAAAGGAGAAGGCATCTTAAATTGGGGGAGGTGGGCCACCAAACCTTATCCAGAGACCATTTGCCACTGAAATGATGTGGAATAAGAGAGAGAGAGTCCAAGCACGTTATCTTCAATGGTTGAGGCTGTCAGATTTCTCTTCCTTTTAAGAAGACTCTCCACCACATTTGTGGTGAGAGGTGATGAAAGTTGGGGCTGCTCCCTCTTTCTTTCTGTAGAAGGAAATATAGAGAGAAAATAGATTTTTCTTAAATTTCAAATAGGAGTTAGGTTTGGTTGAAGTGATGAGTGAAAATTGAGGAAGGATAACCCAGCAACACTTTTTGGAGCACCACCATTAAAAACAAAAGAGACAATCTAATCTAAAGTTAACCATTTTTTTGATGGGGGGAATTTCACAAATAATCACATGACCTTTTAAGTATTCCAGGCAATATTTATGCTCTGTCCTTGAGGTGTGTAGGGACTGGATTTTTTTGTTCTGTGGAAAATATTGCCTTTCCGAACACAAAAATTGTTCTGAATTAGAATGAAAAGTTGGACTTGGAAATTTTCCTACATAAAGGACACTAAAAAAAATTGGAACCAAAATGAAATTTTTCAAAAACTTCTGATGCAAGCTTCCTCGCCACCCAACCTTCCCATTAGGTGGGTGAGAGCACCAGAACCTGGGGATCCCTGGTTCACATGATCCCCACCAGGCAGACAGACAGGTGAGCTTAATTGTTTTTTGTTGAAAGTTTCAATGGAATCAGCTTGTTCCCATGGAATGTTTTGATTCCACCAAAGAAGCAGTTTCTGATTGAAAACTGTTCTTCTTCTTGCACAAAATTCAGATTATCAGCAAAGTTCTATGCATCAAACAAGAACAGATATGGTTCTTAAAGTGCAACCTGTTGTCATATAAATCTATACACATAGAAGGGTCAGATGGCAAAAATTAAATAGACTGTCTCTCCAGATTATAAGAGTTTTAAAATGGGTGAAAATGTATAGCTACTTTATTTTATTTTATCACCTTTGTCTTAAGTGCCTGCTCCAATTTCCCTAAATACCAGCATTATGGAGATGAGTTAATATCCCCATTTATTTTAAATCAAAGTTACCTGTAAATTATATAGATGCTTAGAAAATGAAATGCTCAATCTTCATTTTCTCTCCTTTTAAAAAAAATTAAAATGAACTTGGTTACAAAAATATGGAGTGCACTCTAGCTCCATGATCTGGCAGTTTTATCTTCTACTGAGTGACCTTTAATATCTCAGAAAAACAGAGTCCTGTGGCACTTTTAAAGACTAACAGATTTATTTATCGCGTGAGCTTTTGTGGGAGAAAATCCCACTTCGTCAGACACTTTGAAGAGTCTGACAAAGTGGAATTTTCTCCCATGAAAGCTCATGTGATAAATAAATCTGTTAGTTTTTAAAAGTGCTACAGGACTGTTTGTTTTTCTGCAATAGATTAACGTGTCCCTTTAGAACTCTTTTATATCTCAGTTACTGATTGAGACACCAGAATTTTATGGTGAAATGCTGATCCAACTTTAATTACACTTACGAAGTTAGATACTTAACATTAAACACACTTAAGAGCTTATGTGATAGTAGCATCTAGACATCTAGTTCTCAGCTTTTTGAATATTCAGCTATGTTCCCACAAAGTTGCATGGGTGCGTGGTTGCGCAGCGGCCGCCGTACACCCGTGCACCTATTAGAGACTTCTGTGCAGCCAAATCCCCACATCCCTTCTTCTTCCCAGCCCGATCTCCCCTGGCTGCGGCTCTTTTTCTTCTCTCCAGCCTGACTCATAGTAAATTAATAAAACTACGGTATTTCATTTTAACATTTTTATTAACGTCCAAACGAAAAGACAACATTTATGCATTTCTTTTTAATTAAGGTAATTAGGCTTGCTGATGCTTCCACACCAAAAAACTGTAGAACACTTGGCTATTGAAGGTATTTTTAAAAATGGCTCATCTTATCTATGGGGTTGCTGACCCCTGACCTGGGGGATGTAAGATATGGGTGACCGAATCTGTGACAGGCACCAAATGATCAAATCCAATATGAAAATATGATGAAATCTAAATCTTCTGGATCTGATTCTTATTTATGCTACAGCCATTTTACACCTTTCTGGCAATGTAAAGGGCAATTGTATTTACAAGAGTGGTAGAAATGAGAAAGTGAAAAACTGCAGAATTGGGCCCTGGAGTTGTTTATGGGGGAGAAGATCTAAAACCCAGAAAATAGGGAAGGGTGCAGTAGAGGAAATCACTCTCTTTCCACTCCTCTCAGCAGCAGGAAGTCTCCCTCTCTGTGCAGCTGCCAGGAGCCTCTAGAGCTATATCTACACTTGAAAAGTTAAGTCGACTTTGTTACGTCGACTTAATAAGGTTGACTTTAAGTCGACTTAAAGTGGACCTTATTAAGTCGACTTAACAGAAGTGGACTTAACTTTTCAAGTGTGGACGTGGCCCCTTTTTGACCTTATTAAGTCGACGTAATGTTTTAAGTTGACTTTAAAAGATCCATCTAAGCACTACTCCATGTCTCCATTGGCTTAAGTCGACTTAATAAAGTCGACTTAAGAGCTAGTTCGAATTAAAACTAGGAGTTATTAATTGGAACTAACTTTTCCTTAATTCGACTTAAGGAACAGCTTAAGTCGACTTAAGGAAAGCCCAGTGTAGACCCGGAGTAAATTAGGTCAACTTAAGCCTCCTTAAGTCGACTTAATTTTTAAGTGTAGATGCACCCTAGGACAGCAATGGAGGACTCCTGCTCCTGTAGCAGCCAGTAAGGCAGAAACTTGCTTTTCCTGCAGGCAGATAGGGTGGGTTTAAAATTAATCAGACCTCTATTAGTCAGAAGCTGAAATGAAAATGAATCTCCCACAAGCAGCAAGGAGGGAAAGTATCGTGGAAGAAATCCTCTCACTTCCTCCCTCACTCTCACCTACAAACTATTCGCAGGTGCAAAGGAGTCCCTAGGGGTTGGATTTATGACCAAGGTATGGATTTTGGACCATACTAGTGGGGCCCCTCTACTTCGTCTTTCATGTTTTTCTCATCTGACCAGTAGGTTTTTCTTTAAACTTTAAAACCCTTGACTCTGCATAAGTGTGATGCTATATACATACTAAATAATGTAAATTGGGGATACAGGTGGGAAATGAGTCATAAATATGAGATTAAAGTTTAAATTGTAGTTCAAAGCATTAGATTGTGGATCTAGCTAATAATTTTCAGTGTGTTGTGCTGAAAACAACCAGCTTGAAACTGCATGGATGGATTCAGTAATTCTGCTGTCACAATTATAAAATAAACACAAGGGAACAGATGAGAGAGTGCGAGAACAAAGTTGTCAGCTGGAAGTCTTGGAAGAATGATGTTCCATGACCTCAGGAACCATTCAGCACAATTGAACCTTGTCTATCCTTGGCAATATATTCACAATAAATGAAATAGAATGTTGCTCTCTGAATTTTGAGACTATATAGAATGGATCTACCCTGTGAAGCTAAAATATTCAGTAATCTCTTTGCTTATAGGAGGTCTTCATTACACTGTGGCTTGTGGTTAGGATAAAGTGCAGTTTAGAAATAGTTTATGTATTTTGCTTGATACCAAGATTTACTTTGACACAGCTAGAGTGGAACATATATCCTATATTTTCATATTCTCTGGAGTACAGACCTAACATTATTCTCATTTCCAAATAGGGTGTTTCAGCTTTATGTGCACCCGTAATGTGCTCGTTTCTGTTGTGCTTTTTATCACTTTCACTCTTCTGCATTAGACTACTTTGAGGTTAAACACACAGGCTATGTGTACACTCAGAAAGTTAAGTAGACTTTATTAAGTTGACTTAGAGAGTCTACAGAATGCTCTTAAGTCGACTTAAAGGTGACCTTATTAAGTTGACTTAGAAAATCTACACTAGACTCCCTAAGTCAACTGGATAGGTCAAGGGAGAGCCAAGGCACCAAAGGAGCCTCGGCTCCCAGACTAGGGGAGCCATGGCCTCCTGCCAGAAGGAAGGGGTGGTTTCCCCGGGGAGAGCCAGTTGCGAGCAGCTTCCTGGGGAGAAGGGAGCTGCCGGGGCTCCAGCGGGGAGGGAATCACCGCTGCTCCAGCTGGGACTCCAGCAGGGGATTTCCTCATCACTGGAGCCCCAGCTGGGGTGGTGGGGATTCCCTGGCGACCCAGCCAGCGTGGCAAGGGAATCCCTCACCACCGGAGCCCCAGTAGGGCATTCCCTTCCCCAGGAGCCCCAGCTGGGGAGCCCTGGCAGCTCCCTTCTCCCCGGGACTGCAACTTCCCTGCAAAACAGGAGCCACAGCTCCTCTTGCTGGGAAGCCGTGGGTCCTGGAGAGAAGGGAGCAGGGGATCCTCCAGGGACAAGAGAGCCATGCGGGGCTTCCTTGTTGCTCCCCCCCCTCCCGCCCTAGGTCGACTTAAAGAACAGCTTAAGTCAACTTAATAAAGGCGCAGTGTGAACAAGGAGTAAGTTAGGTTGACTTAAGCCTTCTTAAGTCGACCTAACTTGTAAGTGTAGATGGACCCACATTGATTAGTTATTATTATTGTATCAGTAGCCATTGCAAAGTTCAGCAGATTTGCCCCACAGAAAGTTTCCCCTTTCATAGATTAATAGATTTTAAGGCGAGAAGTAACTATCATTATCTTCTAGTCTGACTTCCTGCACATGACAGGCTACAGAATCTCCCCTACCTGCTCCACCAATAGGCTCATAAACACTGGCTTGTTGTCATCCGCAAACTTAATTAGCACATTCCAACTTTTTGTGCCAAGGTCAGTAACAAAAAGATTAAATAAGATCGGTCCCAAGACCGATCCCTGAGAAACTCTACTAGTAACCTTCCTCCATCTTGACAGTTCACCCTTCAGCCTGACCGGCTGTAGCCTCCCCTTTAACCAGTTCCTTGTCCACCTTACTATATTCGTATTAATCCCCATCTTTTGTAACTTAACTAATAATTCCTTCTGTGGAACTGTATCAACTGCCTTGCTGAAATCTAAGTAAATTAGGTCTATCTGCATTTACAGATTCATTAAAATTGGGCTTGTAATTTCATGTGCCAGTTCCATTAATATTTTTGGATGGAGATTATTTGGCGCCATGATTTGGTCCCTTTAAACTGTTTGAATTTGGCTTCCACCTCAGATGTGGTAATTTCTATGCCTATATCCTTGTTCCCATGAGGCACCCTGACACTGTCCCCAAGCCCCTTATTACCCTTATTAAAAACTAACAAAAGGATTTTATTTAAGTGCTGGACCATATTTTTAATCTCCATGGCATTCTCAGTGTTTAGCAATCCTACTTCCTCTTTACTTGTTTTCTTTTCTTTTTATTTATATGGCTAAAGAACCTTTTACTGTTGGTTGTAATATCTTTTGCAGTGTCCAACTCTGTGTGGCTTTTGACAGTTCTCACTTTTCCCCTGTTCTTTCTGACTTCCAGTTCCAAGAGGTAGCTTTTCTTCCTGATCCATCCCTTTTTCCATTCTTTTTAGCCTATCCTTAATATCCTGTTTGAGATGCTGATTCATTTGATGTGGTCTGCATCTCTTTCCTAAGGATTTTTGCCTCTTGCTTGGAATGCAAGCTTTAGATAATTTCTTTAACTTTGATTTAAAGTAATTTCAACTCTTCTCCATATCAGAACCTTGAATTCTTCAGGCAAGTTCACTTCCCTAATTAATTCTCTTAATTTTTAAAATTTGGCCCTTTTGAAATCAAGAACGCGAGTTGCAGGCCTCATTTTCATTTATTCTTCCATTTAGTTTACACTGAATTAAACTCATGATCACTCAAACCAAGATTGTTGTCTACAATCACTTCTTCTATGAGCTCCTTGCTACTTACCAATACCAAATCTAAAATGGCATCCTCTCATATTGGTTCAGTGACTATTTAGAGAAGAAATCTATCAGCTATCTGGGCCCTACAATTATTAGTAGCACTTATCCTTCAATCTATATCTGAGAAATTAAAGTATCCTCTAGTCAAACAATTCCCAGAAGTATTTATTTCACTGCAAATACTAAGGAGGTCTTTATCCATATCATAACTGAATCCTGGGGCATCTGTAGCACATCATAAGCTTTATCTCAGTAGAGCCTTTGTTACTTTCCTTTGTCAAAATGCTTTTGAGCCTAACAGATAATGTTTTATCCATTCCATCAGTTCTAATTTCTTTATACTCTACTTCATCATTAATATATATATATTGCTCATCCATCCTCTCCCTTTACTGAACAGCACATAATACACTTCAATACTTGTATTGCTGTCATTACTACTAGTATACCACGTTTTCTATTATCCCTATAATACCTGGTTTCACTTCTTGCATCAGTAGTTCTAATTCCTCCCATTTGTTACCCAGGCTCTTGCACTGTAGTACAGACATCTTTGTAGCTTTGGCAGGGCTTCACTCAGATGTCTTGCCTAATTAGATATAGTTAGTTTACAGTATCACCCACTTTTGTCTAGTCTCCTACACTCTGTTGTTCCTTTGTCCACCTCCGTTACTTTTATGTTAGTGGTCATGCCACTTTGTCCCTTTTATTTGATTTTCCTCCTGCTCAATGAGAGATTCCACATGGAGATCACATAAGCATCTCCTGACTTTCTCCCTTGAATTTCTAGTTTAAAGCTCTTTGAATCTGCTGTCCCAACCTCCATCCCATAAGTTTATTTCTGTTCCTTGTCAAGTGGACCCCAGGTACTTTCACAGTGCTGAATAGGAGAAAGAAATTAGTAAGCAGAAAAGGTGCTTTCAGCATTCAATCTGAATTTAGAAATTGCAAAAATACATGCAATATCACACCTAAAGCAGAACTGATGGACAAGCCAAAAATAAGTCCATTTTACTTTGGGTGATAGAGTTTTCATGTACCTCTAATCACTGTTATTTGATTGATCTAAGGTAAATGGAGTCACAGGCTCTACTCTCTAACATGAAATACTTAAATGCAGTACTCTACTGAAAACCACAAAGGGGTTACTTTTTTAAAACTGTGATCTTTACCAAGGTGGCTTGGAAGGCTCAAAGGGTGCCTCTACACTAGCAACTTAGATCGATTTAAGGACGTTTAAGTCGACCTACACAAAGCCACATCCACACTGGGCTTTTATTAAGTTGACTTAAGTGCTTCCTTAAATTGACTTATTAACAACTTAAGTCAACTTAATAAGACCACCTCTGAAGGTCAACTTAAGCCTTAAGTCAACTTCTTAAGTCGACTTAAAGCCAGTGTGGACGGGGAATAGCACTAAGTCAACCTTGTTAAGTTGACTTAAAGCCAGTGTGGAGGGCTATGTCTACTGTTAAGTCGACTTAACAAGGTCATCTTAAGTCAACTTAAAGTATTGTAACTCTGTTAAGTTGACTTAACACAGTTGATTTTAAGTCAACTTAAAGTCGACCTTGTTAAGTTGACTTAACAGAGTCAACTTAACTTTACAAGTGTAGAATAGCCAAAGAGTTACGATAACATGACAGTTGTAGAAATAGCTTTTAAATTCAATTTACCCTTTTAAAAAGTAGCTTGTTTATATTAAAGGGGGAAAATACTGTTGCCCCTTTTTAACCAGAGCAGCCAATCGAACCTTGGGGTTCTGTAGATGTTCCACTTGAAAATAGAATTGAATGGAGTCTGAAATTTTCTTTGATGCAATCTTGTTTGTTTACAAGGAATGTACAAAGTCCCCTTTTTCAGACACAGGAGGAACCAAGATAAAAAAGGACCAATTTTTTAGCCCCAAACCTCTTGAGACAACATGAGATTCAAAAGCTCCTTTGTAGCTTTTACTAGAGTCACACTGTGCTCACAGGCTTTTGCTTGGCTTTCTTGCTTTTTGCTCTCCTTCTTTCTCTGTCCTTGTCTGTTCTCAATTTCAGTCAGTTCTGCCTCACCCACCAACTCATAGACATGTATGACTGAAAGAAACCTCTGTAGGTCATCCACTCTAGTCCATACATGCACTGAGGCAGGACTAAATATTGTTTAGACCATCCCTGAGAGGTGTTTGTCTAACCTGTTCTGAAAAACCTCCAGTGACAGAGATTCCACAATCTCTCTAGGCAATTTGTTCCAGTGCTTAGCTACCTTTGCAGTTAGACATAAGGAAAAACTTCTTAGCCTGAATCTCCCTTACTGCAATTTAAGTCCATTCATTACTTTTTGTCCTGTCCTCAGTGGTGAAGGAGAACAATTTATAACTCCTCTTTATCACAATCTTTTATATACTTAAAGACTGCTATTATGTCCCCACTCCCCCCTTAGTCTTCACTTCTCCAGACTAAACAAACCAAAGTTTTTCAATCTTTCCTTATAGGTCATGTTCTCTAGATCTTTAATCATGTTTGCTGTTCTCCTCTGGACTGTCTCAATTTTTCCTCCTTTTTTCCTGAAGTGGGGTATCCGGAACTGAACACAGGTCTCCAGTGGAAGCCTTATCACTGCCGAGTAGAGCATAAGAATTATTTCTAGGTCTTGCTTACAACATTCCTGCTAATACGTCTCAGAATGATGTTTGCTTTTGTTGCAACAGTATTATATTTTGGACCCAGGACAGATTCCAGCAGGACCCCACTAAATATACCCTTTTAGCACAGTTATGAGCCATTGATAACTACTCTCTGACTATGGTTTTCTAGCCAATTGTGCACCGACCTTGAAATAGTCCTCCCCGCTTAACTGTATACATTCAGAACCCCTTTTGTCTTAGGTGGGAGCTAATGACTAACTTATCCTTAAAGTTATGCTAGTTGAAGGGTGTGTTTGCACTCATCAATCTCAGCAAGCTTTTAATTTTACCCTTAACAACATTTCATCAAGTTTGTAACATAGATGCATGCCAGAATTTTCAAACTTGGGTGCCTAAGGCTAGGCATCTCAATAGAAACAATCTTTTCAGAGATATTGAGCCATCACCCAGGGCCATCCTTGGAGGGGTGGGGGTGAGCGGGCCGACTGCCCCGAGCCTCGCAGTTATGCGGGCCCAGCGCTGCCCCGCTGTCCTCCCTGCCTGCTGTGCTTTGCCCTGCTCCTTGGGGTAGGACGGGAGTGTGAAGCCCAGCCTGTGGGCTGGCCTTCTCCGCCCCCAGGGTGGAGAAGCCAGCCCGGGGCAGGTCAGGGAAGCGAAGCCCAGTCTCTGGGCCATCGCACCCCACCCTCGGGGATAGTACAGCCAGCCCAGGGGAGGGGCAGATGCACAGGGCCCGGCCTCTCTCTGGGCTGGCCCACTTGCCCCACCTCTTTTCAACATTGCCCCAGGAAAGCAGGAAAAAATTCAAAAGTTCCCAGAACTCACAGGAGGGAGGGGCTAGTCGCATCAGAGCCCAAGCAGAAGACCAGAGTGGAATTCTGGGACATTTCCGGAGGCCACATATTGTGGAAGAAAATTCTGTCAGTATTCACACACACTTTATAGCGCAAGAGCTGTTCCACAATAGGCATTATGCCTCTCGCACGGGTGGTATTATCGTTCTGGTATAACAGGGCACTTGTAACACAACAAGGAGTGTACAATGGGCTTGTTTTACTGCAATAAGATGGCGTATTCTGCAATAACTCTCTAGTGTGTACAAGGTCTAATTCACCTGAGGAGCCTGATCTGGTAAGCATGCCCAGAGCTCACCTACTGCATTGGACCTCTCTAGGCAAGCTTAAACAAAACAGCCAGGTGGGGGTAAGGAAGAGGAGTAAGAGGCAGACCTCCCTTATAACTTTTAGCCCAACGGTTAGGATACTAACTTAGGATGTAGGAATGCATCCAATGCAAGTCCTCTCTCTGCCGGAGGGTGGGAAGAGTTTTGAACAGGGATCGGCCACCGCTCTGGAGCATAGAAGCAGTCTCTGACCCTTTTGTGATATTATAGTTTTTCCACTGTAAAAGAAAACAAAACCCAAACGTATATATATCTCACTGGAGCAGGGGATTGGCTCCTGGGTCTCCCACGTGAATTCTCTGACTACCAGACTACAGAGTTGTTCTTATGTGTTTGCCTCCTGTCTCTTTTTCTGTTAAGTGTTACCTACTATCTCACTCCTTAAAAAAAGTCAGATGATAGATGTGCATTACCTCCAGTGATCTGTTTGTAATTATGAATACCACAGCTATTGAAACAGTCCCTTGGGGCTTGTGAGAGAGCCAGTGTTTGGAGTTACTTTAGCTGTTGTTACAGCCCTCAGCAAAATTTTCAGTTTTAGGCAGGGAGACCACAAATTTATTTTTCCTCTTGGGCCAGATCCTCGTGTTGAGGCTGATCCCATAGACCTACGGCTAAATGTTTTTGAAATGCCTTAGAGAAATATGTAGTATTAAATGGAATGAATTTATAACAAATGCCGAAATTCTTCAGAGTTCAACAACTTCTAATCTCCAAAGCTGTGCAGAAAAGAAGATGGAAATATCTGGGACAAGTTAAGAATGAAGCCTGAATGTTTCCCATGGCAAATGTGGCACTGAGCAGCTGGAGGAACCCATAAAAAGGGCCAACCAAAATAATCCCTCCCTATAACAGCAATCAGAGGGAGAAAATTTATGGGAAGTAACAACATAGAGGGAAAGCAAAGAACAGTCCCAGATAGACCATGATGGTGTAGCTTTGTTCATGCCCTAAATATTGTTTGATGGTATGGGTTCAGATTCTCAGCTAACATAAGTTCTTAAACCTCCTTGTGTACTTTGGTGGGGCTCTACTGAAGTCAATGGTGCTACAAAAATTTATGCTTGATGTCACACCAATTTATAACAAATGATGTTCTTGCTTCTGACTTTCAGGTTCTTTCATTTCTGAAATACAGTAGGTTCTTCCTTTGCTAGCATATATGTGATTTCTGAATTCTGTTTTTTTTAAGTGTGTGTACTTTTCTGAACTTTATCAAGAACTATAAAATTGGGCTTGGAAATCTGTGACATTTCAGGAAGGTACTTCCTGCTTCTGCTTGGGTTGGAAATACCATGGCAGCTGTTTTTATTGCAATATTTTGTCAATTGCACTTTCTGGCTTGAATGGAATTGGAAAGTGGAGAGTTTGGCAAAAGTGAAACATAATTAAAAATTATATATGAACTATTTCAACCCTTTAAAATTATTCTTGTTTTTTGTTGTGTTCAGTATGAGTTTTCAGTGAAGGTACAAGTTGATTCTTTATTCAGTTTATTCAGACCTCTGTTTCCATCTGTATTTCAGTGTGCAAAAATTATTTGGCTGATCTACTGTAATTTTAACATAATAGCTCTACAGAAGAGGGTATTCTTAAGATACTCTAACTCTCCTAGCTAATGTCAGCCAACAGTCATTTAGGTCAGCCAGAGAGCTGTTTAAAGATGTACGCAGAACAAAAAGGAACAAGAATAAAAAGAGTAAGAACAACAAGGTCCATAAGCCTTCAAGTAAAAAGAAGAAGATTCCCCAATGAGGAAAATAATCTGATGTTGTGTTTCAGCATAAAAATAATTATACTGTGAGTGCTGAATGCACTTTCGCATTCACCCCGCCAGAGTTGTTGTGGCTTTGGGCTAGAATATCTCTTGCAACCAGAACACTGTAGCCCAGCCACTTCAAGCAAATATCCTGGTTCATTCTGTGGATCTGTGGTAAGCAGCGAGCTCTTTTAAAGCATTCCGCCTCTTCCTAGACTGCTCCACAGGTGTGACTTTAGCAATGAGAGAAACTAAGAGGGGAATTCCCCCTCCCCCACAAAAAATGCCCTTCTTTTGTGTTGGCTATTGTCTTGCCAAGTCAGTTGGCTGAGTGCAGAATCAATTTCCATGCTGCTTGTGTCCTTGCACCAGCTCCTGCTAAGAAAAGTTAAGTCATATTTATTATTGAACAGGGTACTAGGAAATTACTCATGAAAGGA
The DNA here is from genome assembly GCA_007922175.1 of Pelusios castaneus. Classification (NCBI taxonomy): domain Eukaryota; kingdom Metazoa; phylum Chordata; order Testudines; family Pelomedusidae; genus Pelusios; species Pelusios castaneus. The sequence continues at coordinate 2,795,141 of ML685784.1, forward strand.
TCTATGAGCCATAGTATGTTAATATCTATAAGCAATTCTGTGAGCCATAGTATGTTAACTGAAAATCTTATAAACCCAGCTTTGAAGAAGGGAGAGGTGGATGTCTTCCTCCCCTATTTAAAATTCAGTGGGAGACTTAACAGCAAATTTGAAATCCAGGTCATGCTGACTCCTGTTTTTCTGTCAATAGTGTGTGACACATAAATAGTCTGATCTCATGGATTTCTAAACATCCTCAACTCCTTTTGTCATCATTGTGGGAGTTGAGGTTGATGAACATCTCAGAAGACTAGGCCCAAAGAAGGTGAAGGTGAATAAAAGGCTGTATTGGTAACTTAACAGGAGCCTGTGTGTGATTCTTAATTGGCATTTACATTTACCTACAGTAATTCTTACCCAAGGAGTCTGTCCAATGCCAAATTAAGTCAATAGTAGAATCCTTTGATTTTGGATCAGGCTATTAAAAAATAAAGGCAGCCCCTCCCTGTGACGGGATGCACATGATCTATGTAACTTTTCTGTTCAGTTTTGCAATGTAATTGTGTGAGTTGATGCCAAATATGCTATACCAGGTTCCTTTGTGAATGCTCACAACATATTCTACATAATTGCCATGGTGCCATGTTTCCTACAGCAATATGTGTGTACAGATCTGAAGCATGTTACGGGGTTCAGACTCTCAGGACTATCTCTAGCACAGAGGCTAGAGAATTACGTTACAAAGGGACTGCAGATGCCCTCCCTGGCTCAGGTAGAAGTGAAGAGAATGACACAGCAGCAGCACAGAGGAGGAGAGACTGTCAGGAGTTTAAAATACAAAGACACAGACTGTTTGGTAGAGAAGCTGAAGGCATTGGCCTGGAAGACTCCATCTTGCAACCACCTTCAAGCAAGATCTGGGCCCTGCCTTGTAATAGCACCGAAATAGCTGTAAAGCACCTAACAGCCGAACACCTTGCACATAATCTTGGACTATGAGGTCAGTTTAGGTAGAGATGTTAGATTAGTATGTGGTTTATACCTTTTATTTGATAGTGGTCACTCCTGACTCATTTATAGTATGTTTCTGCCCTGATTGGCCATTTTCTTACTTGAACTCCTACTCTGATCAATAAACTAGTATTTCTTTTATCTAAAGCTGTGTGGTCTTTAGAGGTTGTGAATGTGGAAGGCTGGGCACAATCCAAATGGACGAACTTGAGACTAAGGTGATTGGGTGTGGGTCCCAGTCCCTGTAAGACAGAGGCTCCCGGTGTGGTATCTAGGGCTGTGTGTGCTTGCTTGGAGACTGACACCTGAGTGGCTAGTGGATTTACACCCACTGCCTGGGACCAGTTATGCACTGATGGCTGGTGTGGACTGACTCAGGAGTGAGTGGTCACCTAGCAGAACGGGGAGAATAGGAGGTCAGGAGTGGGGTTTGCGGGGTCATAACAGCATACCAGACCGGATCTGGGTAGCAGCCTGTCACACTCCCCCATTACATTTAATTATACCTTAAGTTTGTACTTAATTATTGACTTCTGACAGAATGTTCAACCCTTTACTGAGCACAGAGAAAGAAAAAGGCTCAAATTCTAAAGTCCATGTCCCGATTCACACAAGTGAACTGTGTGGGATGACATGCATGAATAAAATGGTCAAGACTTGGTCCTAAATGTCTGCCTGCACAGAAGATAATAGAAAGTGTTTGTTTGGGCCATTTTCTAGTACCTTTACTGATTGACACAGTGGGATGGCATGGGGAATAAGATATTCCTCATTGTGAACAGGGGAGCAGAATCAGGGTCTTTGGCTAAGTCTACACTCAGAGGCTATGTCTACACTGGCAAGTTACTTCGAATTAAGGAAGCTTAATTCGAACTAACTAAAGCCATGGCTACATTAGGCTTTAATTAGTTCGAATTAAGGGCTTCCTTAATTTGAACTAATAAATTTTAATGTGTTATTCGAACTAAGGGTTAATTCGAACTAGTTAGTTTGAATTAACCAATGTGGCCATGTTAGTTCGAACTAACTGCTTAGTTCGAACTAACCAGCTTGTTGAACTCAATGCACTTGCTTAGTTCGAACTAAATTTTTCTAGTTCGAGTTAAGTTAATTCGAACTAACTAAAATTAGTTCAAATTAGTTAGTTCGAATTAACTAATTCGAATTAACTTTAGTAAAGAGTTAAGTCGACTTTATCGACTTTGTCAACCTTATTAAATTGACTTAGAGAGTCTACACAAGACTCTTAAATCGATCTTTTTACTTTCATTTTTAAAATTATGCTGAGGAAATAGTAACTTTATTATTTTGACCCACACAAAATTTATCTAGAGTACTGGAAAACATTAACATGAAGTTCCCAGAATGTTGTAGGACACACTGGGTAAAGAAAATCTCTTTCCATATCAGGAAAGATATTTCAAAATAATAGAGGCAAAACTTGGTTTAAAGTTTATAGTTAGTTATGCAGTTAACGATTCTTCAGCCGCACTGTCTGTTTGTAAAGAATTACAATGCAAACACGTTGCAAAAAATAGGCATAAACAATACCCAAGTAGGAGAGAAATTTAGTAAAGCTGGTGTAAAGAGGTGTGAATTTTCTCTCTCTCTCTCTCTCGCTCGCTTGTTCATTTGTTTGTTCGTTCGTTTTGAAACTTCATTCATCCATTCCAGGGTGGTTGGCAGTGAGATTATTATCCAGAGTGTCCACCTGGGAGGGCTCAACTATGTGCTGGAGCTCTGTAGAAGTTCTGCTGGCAGCACAGGCTGAGTCAACACAATCCCTAGCCAGTTTGACTAGTCCTATTTCCTACCAGTACCACCCAACCTTCCAACTGCTATTCTCTTTGGGCCCCATTGGCACAAGTGGTTGCTTGATGTCTCTTCATCCTTCTTTCTCCAGCATGAGTTGCCATTAGCGGTAAAGCCATGGTAAGTCCTAAGTGGCTATAGTCCTTTGTGTTTATAATATAAGTTAGATGTCAAGAAGAATGATGGATATAATAATATGAATTATATCCATCATTCCTCTAATGATGTCTAACTTATTAGCTTTACAGGTTGCCTTATATAAAGCAAAACATTCTCTAGGTTTGCTTATACATTTTAATATAAACCTCAGATATAATCTTTGTCCCTCTCCTGCTTTAGTCCAGATATATTGTATTATGAGTACTGTGGACAGTAGCTTGCTGTTGATGAATAGTAATTAAATGAAACAATGTCATACAATGTAATTCCTTTGTATGTGTATGTGTTCTGCATCTGAATTGCTGTAGTTTCTACACCAATCTGGGGGTGCAGGTGTCAATGCAATAAAAACAATAATCATCTGAGTCTAATAGTGTTTAATATAACTGTGAGTATATCATAACAGATGCAAGTAAGTGTGGAAGAAGATTATACTATAGCTATTTTTAAATGGCATTGTGGGAGGCTTAACATCTTTCTCTCTGTAGTTACAGTAGATCTCTTAACACTTCCAACTCCCACAACTACCTCTGTGCTTCCAAGCACTACCACTAATCTTCTTGCAGACATTTTCATTAGTACTAGACACTCAGATAGGCGGCAACAGGGCCAGACCAAGTCCAAATCATGTCTATCCCTTTGTTAAACTTTTGAATACCTTATTTTTATTGCATTTGTAGTTCATTTATCAACTTTAATGCACAATTTGTATGCATGATTTATCCCTGTCACATAAGAATACATTTGCATGCTAGGATCTGTACATCTGTATTTGTTCATGTCATATATAAGCAAATTAAAAAAAAAAGTTTCCTCTAAGTTTACTGAAATGTACCCACATTAAGAATTTGAAACGTGCAACAACATTGTGTGGATCATTATTAAATAGTGTTTACTATTGGTAGGTGACAGCTTTAGAATGTTAACCCTAGTCCTTTAGTTTTTTTTAAAAAATCACTTTGCTCATCTTTGCCTTCACAGACTGAAGCACAGCATCAGAGACTGGCCAATGGCAATTCCAAGCAATAAAATAGCAAGTGATGTCAATCTCTTGTTGCCCATCATCGATGAAAGATTTTATTTAATGAGCCCTAGCTTCGGAAAGCTGTGCTCACCTCTTACGATTATAATCGTAAATGTGAGCAGAATCCTCAAGCTATCCACACATTAACAAAAGTGTTCTTAGCTTAGGGCCAAATGCTTTCTTTAGATATGAGTGGGTTTGTATGGGGGTGCTTTTGATGGTACGGGGAAAGGAGCTGGCAGCCCTTGGGTTCCATTCTGGCTTATGTCTTATGTTCCTAGAGCTCATGATTCAGGGCATCATCTGGTCAGCTGAAGGGTCAGGAAGGGATTCCACTCCCAAATGTGCTCTGGGGTTTATTTTGGTCTCCTTCCTCTGAAGCATCAGACATAGCCATGGCTGGCAGTGGGCCACTGGGCACAGTGGCAAAGGCTCTGCAGTGGCATTGAGCCTTCTCTCATATGTAGAGCTGTGAAGGTATTTTCCCCCAAATCAGATTGTAAGTGACTTCAGTGGTGGTTGTTTGTTTGTTTGTTTTTTGCCTTACTCTGTAGCTTGGCGTGTGGGTCACTTGCCAGGATAAGCTGGGTATATCTCGCCTAATCACTTCTCTGCCACTTTGGGGCCACAGGCATTAGTGTACCTCAGTCCTCCCTCCTATGAGCTGATGGTGACAATAATAGTCTAGTCTTCTGTGGGCTGAAATACTTTGGTTGTTAGATTGAGCGTGAGGAAGTGGGTACGCAGGTGGCCTTTGATATAGAGGAGGTCAAACTTCGGTAGTTTCCTGGCCTTCAATTCTGGCTCTGTGTAGTCAGTTGAATTACACACAGCTAATATTGGGGGAAATAAGAGCAAACTTTGGCCTGTTGACATCAAACAGATTTGCATGTATGTATCTGAAGGTAGAATTTGTCCTAGAGTTTGAAAACTAAAGACCTGATTAAATGATGCCCCAATTGACTTCAATGGGCTTTGGATCAGATCCTAAAATAATTTTTGGGTGAAAAGTGTCACTATATAGTCACAATGACTGTTTAAAGAAAAATATGTTGGTGACTTTAAAGGATTTTGTCAGAGTTATTAGCAAATCATTGAAATCATTTGGCCACACTATGACCTCGTTGTGTAGTGTAAATGCAGGACAGCTTCACTTATGTCAATAATATTACTCTGGATTTGCACCAGTGTAACTGAGAGCAGAATTCAACCTAATTGGAGTTCTCACTTGAGTATAATATGCAGGCATTGCCTCTTTTAATGAGAGAATCTAACCAAAACCCTGTTTTAAAGAACTCAAGAACTTTTTAAAAGCATGTGTTATAGAAGTGCATCTGAAATCACTAAGAAAACTCTTAAAACATTTGATTTAAAAATAGTTCTTTCTGCTTTAGGAACTTGTGTTTCAAATTCCGACTAACAACTTTTTTTTTAAAAAAAATTCTTCACTTGTAACTATAGCTGTACAAATTTGCTGTTCAGTTATTGTGAAATTTGAGGAAGATTTCCTTTGGTTTTGATCTGCATCTGTTCCCTGCATCCAGGGATTAAAAATTAAACCAGCTATTTAGGCTCCAAAATATGGATTTAGGAGTCTTATTTTGAGTATTCCCTTCTTAAAATCTTGGTGCATATGTACAGGAGGCAGAGCAGGAGGAAAAAGTTTTGCATTCCGCATAGGAAATGACATAGACTATTTGACTAAGACAGCAGAGATATTGTGGATTAAAATGAAAGATAGAAAGGGTAAAAGAAAGATCACAGGAAAATATTATAGAAGAACTGGGTCTATGATAAGACAGACCCGGAAATCTGTATTTAGATAAGGGATGCTTTTCAAAAGGATGGAACTTCATCATGTTAATCCTCATTAGAAATGGATTTTTAAATCTGTGTAACTGGTTTATGTAACAACTGTGAGATTATTAAGGAAAAGCATACATGCATGCACATCATTCACCAAGTAAGGCTGCTGTCTTACCCTAAATCCACAACCCTCCCCCATCTTAAACAGAAGTTCAGATAGAAAAATGAATCACTCAGATAATAAACTCATAAGGAATCAGCGTGATCATCTAGTCTGACCTCTGGTATAACACAGGCCATAGGATTTACCTGAATTAATTGGTGTTAGAACTAGAGCAATCTTTATGTTGTCTTACACAAGAAAAGAGATTTATCAGTGCAAACAGAGACTGTTCTGGATGAACATATGACTCAAGAACTGCGAGCTAGATTTTTTAAAGGTATTAGGTGCCTAAAAATGCAGATAGGCAAATAATATGTTTTTTTTTTAAAAAAAACATACCTAAGTACTTAACTCCCAGTTAGGTACCTAGGTCTTTTTAAAATCCTAAAAGACATTTGCATGCATCTTTAGGTACCTAAATATTTTGTAAAAAATCTGGCTTCATTTGCCTGTGTGTGGCCAGAGTGCATTGTCTGACTCATTCTGTGCCCAATCCACAGAGGATGTGAATGTGTCACAGACCCCCTTACTATAGCAACCCATGCTTTTATTTCTGGAGATCTCTGGGTCAGTCCCCCATGTGTCAGCCAAGATGACAGATATCACAGAAGTGGATGATAATCTGGGATTCAAATGACTAAGGGCCTTAGACACATGGGTTGAGTTTCCTCTTTTGAAAGGATGTAGGTAACTGGTCAGTATCCTCTGACCTGATACTTGTATGTGACTCTGTTACAGCTCTCAGATGTGTATACAAACCAGGATGTGGAGTGCATCTCAGTCTTGCTTCTCTTGGGGGAATATATCAGCTAAACAAAGAATGAGTGCCAGCCCTGTATTTTAACAATGATCCCTTATTTATTTAATGATCCCTTACTTATTTTGTCTAATGTCCTGTGACCCATATCAGGTAAGGAGCCACAGAAAAAACCCCAAACATTATATCATATAAGAAGTGCTAAAGCAATAATTATGCAAGGAAAAAATCTTTCATCTATCAAATTCTACACAGCGAAATACAAATTTACAGTATGATTTTATAACATTGTGATCAGGTGACTTTTCCCTCTCCAGCAGACACACTCAGGCTATGTATACATGATCACTTTATTGCACGGTAAGGCTCCTTACCATGCAATAAAGCCAATAGCGTACACACGATCAATTTCTTTGTTGCGCGGCAACACCCTCTTGCCGCGCAACAGTTAAACCACTCAAAACGAGAGTGGTAGCACTATCGCGGAACAGCTGTTCCACGGTAATGCTCGTGTGTACTCATTTTGTGAAATAGACAGCCTCCGGAAATGTCCCAGAGTGCCAATCGAGGCCACTCTGGGACATTGGAGCTGTCAAATATGTCAATTTCACTGCTCTAGCAGAGCAGTGAAATTGAGTATTTTTGGGAGCTGCCCAGTTTGGCAGCTCCCCTGGACTGAGCTAGGGGGCTGGCCCGAACCGGCTGCCCACGCCGGTTTGAGCCAGCCCCCCAACTCAGCTCCCGGGCTTCGGGTGCCGGCAGGCACTCCGGCGCTTAAGCACCGCAGCGCCTGCTGACACCCGAAGCCTGGGAGCTGAGCTGGGGGGCTAGCTCGAACCCTCGCCGGTTTGGGCCAGCCCCCAGCTCAGCCTCGGGGCTTCGGATGACAGCGGGGGCTGGCAACGCAGTCCCCACTGCCACCGGAAGCCCTGCAGCTGGGCTAGGGGGCTGGCTGTGGGCAGTGCATGGTGGGACAGGTGCCCACCATGCACTGCTCTTCTTTCGCAATGGAGCATTCACACGGTGAACTTATTGCGGGACAAGTTTCTCGTGTGTACATAGCCTCAGTTTGCATTCTTTTTGTTATGCATACCTTCACTGGGTGTGTCAGATGCAGCTCTGCCTGCCTTCCACCACCTGCAGGGCCAGATCAATGCAGAGACGATAGGGGTTGAAGCCCCAAACCCCAGCCTGAAGGGGGTCCCAGGTTTCAGCCCTTATGGCCCCTGTATCATCTGGGCGACTCCTGCCACCACACTGCTCAGCTCCCACAGTGCCGGTGGGACATGGGGGTCCATTGGGAGGGCCCTTGCCGGTGCTGGGGGGCAGAACCCTGGAGCCAGGCTCCATGCCCCTGCCTGACCCTTGGATGGCTGGTTCGCCCCAAACGGCAGGGCATCCGAGTGTGTCTTTGCTCAGCTCTGGGGGAAGACAAGCTGGACCAGGGCTGACAGAGAGTGGCCTTTGGCCCCAGGGCCCACCGAGCCCTGTTGCACACCCCTGCATGCAGGACACCATGGTGGGGGAGTTGGGGCCCCAGGTGGGACGGGTCATGCTGGGGGACCAGGCAAGGCAGACACGATGCTGGACGGGGTGTGTGTGTGTGTGTGTGGGTGTGTGAGACATAGTTGTGGCAGCCCAGGATCCCAGGACTTCTTAATCCAGCCCTGCCCACCTGAGCCATGTGAAATACATTTAGGAATAAGTTCCAAAGGGGTAGCCGTGTTAGTCTCGTTCAGCAAAATAAACAAGTAGTCCTGTGGCCCTTTTAAATGCTAACAAATTCATTTATTGCATGAGCTTTCATGGGAGAAAATCCCACTTCATCAGATGCTTTTAAGATGGAGAACTCACAGAATGGGAGGAAAATAAATGCAGGGAAGTGCAAGACATCTGCTTTGATTTGCTGTTAGAGCCTGCCCTGATCCTATGTCTTATACTTCCCTGCATTTATTTTCCTCCCATTCTGTAAGTTCCCCATCTTCAAAGCGTCTGATGAAGTGGGATTTTCTCTCACAAAAGCTCATGCAATAAATAAATTTGTTCATCTTTAAAAGTGCCACAGGACTCCTTGTTTACATTTGGAGATGTTTCATATCTGTACACATACATGATGTTGCAGGAAACATGCTACCATAACAATAATGTAGAGTGTAGAGCAGCGGTTCCCAGCCTTTTTGCCTTGAGGGCCGAATATAATTTTTAGATCCCTGAAGGGCCATCAGTCTACTTACTCAAAATTAAATTAAAATTGAATTAATTTAGTTTCAATTAAGATCCAGTAATTAATTTAAATACTGTAATTATTTTAATTTAATTATTAATTTAAAACATTTATTTAAAATTTAAAAATATTTATTTAGTGGAAAGAAAATTTAAAATTAAAAACAACTTTAAATTTAAAATTGTACAATTTAAAAAGGATCAAACTCTTTAAAATAGTTCATTTAAGGCAACTCTAGTCTGATGTGATTTCTATGGCTAAAGACCAGAAGCTAACTTGTTGATTTCCAGCTTCACTGTCCTCCAACTTCCCTTTCTTTGATTCTTTTGAGGCTGCTACACTCATTTTCACATAGACTTATAGATAGACTCATAGATTTATATCTAAACACCAAATCTAAAATCTATATCTTATAACATAAACCTTTATACAAAAGGTATATCTAAAAGCAAAGAGTCCCAGAGCTCAGTCAAGGTGGGTGCAGGTGCTAAATGTAGTTAAAAAACAAAACAAAAACCTGGAAATTGCTCTCAGATGCACGCCACTAAATCTACAAAAGGCTCTAACTTACACAGTCCCTGTTCCTTCCCTGTGAAGCTGGATTGCTGAGAGAGCTGGGACAAGCTCCCAGCCCCAGCTTCTCCTCCTGCTCCTGGGACCAGGCAGTGAGTGGCCCACTCCCCCGCTTCACTTCTGTTGCTGCTCCAGGCTGCCTGTAGGACCCGGCTCCCAGCTTGCAGCCGCAGCCTGGCTCCCGGCTGCACGCTGGGATCTGACAGGGAGTGGGCAGCTGCAGCCGAGGTCCCTGACAGCAGCAGGGGAGTGCGGGCCACTTGAAAAAGCCCCGCGGGCCAGGGGTTGAGAACCCCTGCTGTAGAGCATGCTATGAGAATTCTAAAAAACACCTCACATGACATACTTTAAATTAAACCACACAATTACATTGCAAGGATGTACAAGAAAAATACCCAGACCACAGTACAAGAGTGCGGGGGGAGTGCAGCACGACACAGGTAAATAATATCATTGCTATATCATTGTACAGTGCCTCACACTCTAGGCTGTGGGGTGGTAAGTGTTACTGCAGTATAAATGTTAAATAATAATACATGCATGTTTTTTTGAGCATTCTATAAATAAATTTGTTTCTGTCCTTGTTAGTGCCTTACCCTCATCAGTAGAGATTTCTGTAATGGAAAGGCAAATGATTACATCAGCACAACTGCAGTGTTACCAGTAAGACAATATTGGTACATTGCAATATTGGCATGTTACAAAAATAGCATATACATTTTAAAATTGAGTGATAACACTGAACCTCATCAATCATGACATTTTTAAGACTGATGAAAGGTCCACATAATTTAGTGGCAACAATGTGTGGAAAAACACAGTTAATTTTAACAGTAAAGTGGCCCTCAATAGGAATAACATCCATGAAAAAAATATATTGTTCACCAAACCAAAACTCTCACCTTAATGTATAAAATATCACTTATAACTACAGTAAATATATGTTGGAAGAAGGAAACCATTTCCAGAATAGATTTTCTATTAAAAGTCTGCATTTTTCATATTTTTACTGTATGCAATAGGTACAGTGTCTGTATACACTGATTTTGAGATAAAAGGTAGTTAAAATTTGAAAATGAAACCTGAGGAAATAGCCAACTTGTAGAATTATTATTTTGTATCTGCCATTCCAACTGCAAAAGGTGGGGGGACTAGCCAAAAGTGGAGACGGTGTTTCTATGGGTATGAAACAAAAAATTAGAGACTATGCTAAGAACTTTGGCAATGATTAGTAATTAAAGAGTTAGGGGATGTTATAGTTGACACGGCAAGAAGCCAAATGATATACATCAAGACTGATAAAAGATATTGAGTAGAAACTAGAGAAGCTTTAGCAGATATTTTCACAAGTTTGTTTGGTTCAGACAAGATCCCCAAGGACTAGAACATGGTTAGCATGATCCCATTATAAAAAAAGTGGCTGAGGGACTGAAATTATATATCAATCCATTTGAGAGGAAAGTGTTGCAAGTTTTCCAGGAGATCAAATGGAGATAGTTGGAAAAGCCCAAAGCTTGATTGAGTACAGCCACATGTTCTCAGGAAGTGAAGATCATGCCTTAGCTGGTAGGAATTCTTTGAGGATATTATTACCACAGAGGTGCTGAGTGGTTTGCAGGAGTGGCAGACGAAAAATATAGGGTTTGCATGGTTGTGTATATATTCAGATCATATAAACATGCCTTAAGTTGATATTGGTGAATGTGTGAAGTGTCAGACTTTGCCTTAAAGTAGAGCTCATCTGGCTCGCATTACTTTGAGCACCTCCTAAATTCTTTTGACTTTGTGAGATTTAGAAGTTATTATCTGACTAATTTTTTCAGGTTCTGAGAATCATGGACTTTGCATTTTGGGCCTAGTGACAGGCTAAAGTATTTGCAAATATACTCAACACTCCCTTGGTCTCACCTTTCTCCTCTTACTGAACTGCCATCAAGGTACCGTCATCCAAGTGGGACCTACCTTTCTATTTCTCTGATTGTGTTCTACTTCTGAGTTTTCAGTGAGGGAAATGTCTTTGGGCCAGATGTATCCTGCAATCTCTTCTCAGAAAGATTATCATTTGAAGGGGAAACCAACCCCCTTACAACCCTGCCCCCATGAGATGTCAGAGAGGCATCAAGAATGCTTTGCTTCTCCCTTGATGTCTTTTATTAGGCTTCACATTCCTAAAATGGAGCACCAAAATAGCACTAACCATGAGAAAATGGAAGAAATAAGTTTACCATTTAAGGTGAATGCATGTGCCTAAATGGGAATTTTCTTATTCAGGATATGGAGCAGATTTTGTGATTGTGGAACTTGGGTAAACCTCGTTGCAGACCACTGAAATTATAGGGGCCCAATCATGAACCTCACAGCTTCTAAGTGGTATTTTGATAAGTTTTTGGATGAACTCCTGAACAGAGCAGAAAATGTGACTGCTAATGATTCTCATTTTCTGACTGATTTACTAAATTGTTCCTCAGATTTTTGGTTTAGTATCAGATCTGTTTTTGGCTCTGTACATATTGAAACAGTTAAGCTTATTAGATATAGATGTTAGTCCAAATGGAATTGAAACCAGATTTTTGAGGCAGGGAATCTAAAGTAACAAATTATTGACACATTTCAGTACTTCCAGTGCCGTCTAAAATATTGGACAAATAAGTAGAGTAAATTCACAGCTTAGATGGTTCTTGGAATAAGGGGAGGCCTTGAATTCCTTACAGTCAAACATTAGATCTAATCTCTCAACTAACATAGCTTTGCTTAAAATTGCAGATGTCGGTTTTGGATTAGATTTTAAATCAGATCTTTTCGATGAATACAGTATTGGATGATTTACTTTGTTATGTGAATTAGCCTATGTCATGGTCTTGGGAGTGGAGCTGGGTTGCTGTGGGGGTGAAATCCAGAGAAACTTGGCTTCAGTTATTCTGCTTTAATGGATTAATTGTTATTTAGAACAGAAAATATTACTGTGTATATATCAAAGTCTTCTTCAGAACTGAAACTAATTTGCTGGATACCCCCAGGGATTCATACCTGTATTGCATCTTATTAGCTATAGCTCTCACAGAGGTCCTTTCTCCTCTTTTCTCCCTACTACACCAGTCTTACTCCCTTAGGATATATTGGCTCGATATGCAGTCAGTTTACATAGCCTTCTGGGGTATATGCACACCATACTGCCTTATAAAGATCTTCAGGATTTGGAACCTATATTTGTACTCTATATTGTAACAAGTTTAGTGAGGCTTCTAGTATGTTGTCCTGACAACACTAATGATTGAACATTTGTTTAATGGGATGAATCCTTGGTTTCTATTGTACAAAGCGGTATTGCTTCAGGAGGCCCTAGAGAGATTGTATGCTCCCTGTACAGCTCAAATTCCAGTTTCATGTGAACTTCCTGTTTGGCAGTGCATGGAGGTAGGTGTCTGGAAAGAGGGCAGGGACAGTAGTGAGGAGGTATCACAAGAAAGTCTGAAGTTATGTAGCTTAGAACTGGACAATTCTTTTTATAAATAATTTATTAATTGAAAAATACCATTTTTGTTTATCCGAAACTATTCCCAAATTTCACAAGAATAGTTTCTGCCATTTCCAAGGAGCCAGAGGAAAAGGAGGTGGTGTCCTCATTTAGCTCCATTGTTTGGGCATGCACTTGGTATCTAAGGCACCCACAGCTGAATCTCTGTTCTGGAACAGGATCAAAACAGACTTTTACATTCATGAAAAAATTCTAAAAAACCCGCAAGATTTGATGGAAAGCAGTTAATTTTTTTCATTTTCTAAACTGAAACTGGATCTAAAACTCAGTTATTTTCCAAGCTCTAATATAGCTCCTGTAGTCATTCCTACTCCAGCCATTTGGCTAGAATAGATTTGAAAGATGTTCCCTCCCCATTTCTCATAGAGGTCTCAGCACCCAGCCATACCCTTTTATTAAAAACTACACCTGTTATTGAATGAATGTAGGGAAAATATTCTTCCTCATAATCTTTTACTTGTTATGTAACAAAAAATATACACAATACACTATTACTGTAGATCTGATATCAACGAGTGATGTCACTAGTTTGGCACCTCACATAATGAAGCTTTTTTCTTTGTGCTTTTCACTAAGTTCTTGTTGTGTTTAAAATATTCTAGAAAATCTTGCTATATGTAATTCAACAGTCCACATTTACAAAATGGTAACCAAAATTATGCCAACAGCTAGTATCATAATCTTGCAAAGCTATTGAGTTCAGAATCGATTGATTCTAATGCAAGCAGTTAGGCACATTCTCAACTATAAGTATATGATGGGATTTAAGCCCTAGAGCTGCTTGGAAGCATATTTTATTTTTTAGAAATATTTTGAAGGAAAGAAAAATACTTTGTTTGTATTGAAAATTTGACGGACTTTCGCGGGGCAGGGGGTAGATGACCGTGTGTTATTTTTTTTCCTTTCAGAGCAAAATCACCAAAATGGAAAATTTGTCACAAACGGTGACATTTTGATTTTTCATTGTTGAAAACCAAAACTCTTCATTTTCAGGTTTTTGATTAAAACACAAAATATTTTAAAATTGAAATTCTTTGTGAAAATTTCTGAGGCATTTTTACTTTTTTCCCCCTAGTGAAATTTTTTTCAACCAATTTCAGTAAGTATTTTCCTGAATAGGGGCCTTTTGTAAACAAAAGTAATGATGTCTGATCAAAATTATTTTATATAAAAGGCAAGTTAAAGAACAGGAATAGTTCATGTCATATATGCAATGTCTACACTTGTTAAATTAAGTTGACTTTGTTAAATCGACTTAACAAAGTCTACTTTAGGTCGATCTTATTAAGTCGACTTAGCACGTCTACATGAGATATTTAGGTTGACTTAAAGTCGACTTTGTAAAGTCGACTTAGAGCATCTACATTAGACACTTAAGGGGACAAGTGGAGCTGCCGCTCCCGGGAACAAGGGGAGCCCCAGCTCCCTGGCAAGCAGAGAGCTGTGGTTTCCCTTGGAGACAAGGCAGCTGCGAGCGGCTGCCTCTCCATGGGGACAAAGCAGCCACGGGCAGCTCCCCCCGGGGACAAGGCAGCTGCGGGTGACTCCTGGGAAAAAGGGAGCTGCTGTGGGGCTTCCTGGCCCCAGCTGCTCTGGCGAAGGAAACCCCCTCCGCCCCGGCTGAGGCTCCAGCAGCAAGGGTATCCACATTCGCTCAAGCCTTAAGTCGACCTATAATGAGGAATGATAACGAACCCTTAAGTCGACTTAATAAAAGCCCAGTGTGGACGTGGCTTTGTTTAGGTCGACTTAAGCCTCCTTAAATCGACCTAAACCGCCAGAGTAATTGTACCTATAAGGAGTGATAGCATGGGTAAAGCTAACCAAAAAAGATTAAAACTTCAATCAAAACAAATAAAACTTGGGACAGCTAATCCTGACATAAAGGATGAAAAAAACAAAAATACTGGTTAGAATGTTATTTCTAGTTGGGAAATACCTTTGGGACATTGCAGTAATTTTTATTACCCTTTTACAGAAATTGGTTACAACAAAGGTAGCATTTACTAGAACTGAAAAGTCACATATTTTCAAGATAAGTAACATTTAGTCCCCCTTGTTGATTACCTTACTTGCATTTGATGATCCCACACCCAATGAATGACTGACATTCATGAGGCTTTGGTGTTGCTTTGTAATCTTAAATAATGAGCTGCCCTGCAGCAAATAGGTCTAGTAAGAAAACACTTCCCA
This sequence comes from Pelusios castaneus, assembly GCA_007922175.1. Taxonomy (NCBI): domain Eukaryota; kingdom Metazoa; phylum Chordata; order Testudines; family Pelomedusidae; genus Pelusios; species Pelusios castaneus. Next base: position 2,810,377 of record ML685784.1, read on the forward strand.
TGCTGAGAGATCAGATTAGATAAAAGTAATTGTTCTAATGTTATTGTATTGAAAAGCAATAGGTATTTGAAGAATCAAAACAAACCTGCGCATTAGATGAGGGTTACTCCTCGAAGAGAATGGTGTTAAACAACAGCATTAGATAGAACTGATTTGTTCAGCCTCTTTAGTGGTACCATATATCTATTGACACATGTATTTTACATACCTGGAGGCATAGCTGGACAAGGCGACCATGGAAAAATATGTTTTGGATAAGAGATCATTTCTCTGGTATGGTGTCGTGATCATAGGCCACGCACAGTAATGACATATTGAAGTAGCTCGTTGCCACCAGCAATGATTCAGTTAACCTTTTGCTTAAATATTGAAATTTAAACTATGAAACGGTTTGAAATCTGTTACAGTCCTTTGACACCATGCTGTCTGTCATTAAAGATCATCCTGCATTCAGTACTGAATTCTGAAAATAGAATTAGACTAGCTTGTTTTTCATCCTTAGTCCTTCCATAATGTAAACTGACCCCTGATGCGTTTGGAGACTTCCTGCTGTAATGCTTCATCTTTTAACTCTGGTGTGTGTATGTTGTGCATGCACACGTGTGTAAAGGAGCTTCTGGGGGGGGTTTGGGCAGTACAAACCAGACAACTCCACCACTAGCAAGAGAAGTGACTGCCTGTAAGACGTTCGACGCTGGTCCAAGCATCACAGGCTGGTCCACCGGCCAAATTAAGCCGCACCAGTCCACAAAGAAGCAGCCATGGCCCCAGCCCCCAGGTGGGACGGGCCAATATGAGAGTCAGTTGCCCCCGGCCCCCAGGCGTGATGGGGCAGGGCACGAGAATCAGTTGCCCCTGGCCCCCAGGCGGGGCGGGGCAGGGCACGAGTGTCAGTTGCCCCCAGCCCTCAGGTAGGGCAGGGCAGGGCACAAGCCACAAACCTCTCAGCAGGGTTGTCAGGGTTTTGAGTGCTCCGGGTGGTTAGGGAAAGGGGTGATGGAGGGGGATGCAGGCCCACCCGTCTCCACTGCGTCCCAGCCCAGGGCCCGTGTTCAGCGGGGCTCCAGCTGAAACACACTGACCCCAGGCGGCACTGCCACCCCCTATGTGGCAGCCAGCTGCCCCGGGCTACTTCCTCCCACCCCAGGGTCTGGGTACCTGGGTCCACAGGGTCTTCCGCAGGGTCCGCGGGGTAGATCGCTCTGGGGATCCCAACCAGGCCCTCCGTGTCCATAGGAGGCAGATCTGGCAGCTCCGCTGAGGGTAGTTCCTCAAGATCATAAGGGACGACCACTGCTGTGAGCGGGGCCTCCTGGGATACCCTCCTGGACGTGCAAAAATCAGGTCAAGCTGCAAAACCGGGAGCCAAACTCCCCACACAGTGATGGGTGGTACTTAAACCAGTCTCCCTATCAGTCACAACTAGGCTTCCCCACACTGGGTACCAAGAAATCTGCCCAGAATAGAAACAGCTTCCTTGATTGCACTCCAGCTCCTCTGGCTCCCACCTAGCCACACAGTCCTTAAAGATATAGGTTCTCCTGACCGCAAAGGGCCAGCCACATCACCCAGAACAATATAGGTTTGGAGCTTACCCAAAATACCACACCGGTACCCAATCCTTTAGTAACTAAAACTAAAGGTTTAATATAAGCAGAAAAAAAGCAAAATATGTGAGATGTTAAAGGGTCAAAGTGAATCACATACATACAAATGATTTAAAGTTCATGTAAAGCAGTTTGCGGGCTTGTTCCTCTGGTAAACACCCAGCAGCTGGGTGCGCCTCAATCCTTTGTCCAGTCGCAGAGGAATAGTTCCAGAGATGGGTGTTGGCTGTAGACTGGGGACTTGAGACAAGATGGAGTTGAGGCTGCTGCCTTTTATCACCTCTGGCCTTCTCTATGCTGTGTGCAGTTCTTTCCAATCAAAATGGAGTTGAGTCACATGTTCAAGTCCTAGTGGCTCAACAGGTTTCTGCCTCGGCCCATTGTACCTGGGAGCTTCCTTCATGGGCCATTAAGGAGACAATGACTGTAGCCATCCTGTCTGGGGAGTTTCCCAGAATCACACAGGTTGAAATAGAGATATAACAAACATATTCCTGACTTCTAATACAGATACAATGCCTACACATAAACTATATAATCATTCCCAGCAAATTACTACCTTTCTATTGATAGCAAACATGACATAGTTCCTATGGATTATAGCGTTTATGAGATATTAATACAAAATAATATCATAAATGTTTCCCTAAATCCAGACAGCGTCACAACCGCCAGTTGTTCCTCCTGGGGGCTGAGGTCCTCTGCCGAGGGGAGCTCCTCAAGGTTGCAGGGGCCCAGCGGTTCCTCAGGGTCCTCCGCACGGAGAGCCACTGCATCTGGAAAGCGGTGCACCCGGGGCCGCTTCCCACAGTCCCTCACCTCGGGGATCCCTTCCCAGTCACTGAGCCCAGGTAAAGTGGACAGGCCCTCCTGCCATCTAGCCGGAGGGGATGGGGGCGGCCTTCTCTGGCTAGCCACCGGCGGGAAGCCACGTCCTTCCCCTGAGACAGCTCTCCCCTTACTGCGCTCTCTGGCTGGGCTTTTATAGTTCCCTTTCCTGTTTGGGCTCCACCCGTCTGCTTCCAGGGCTGGAGCCCTGCAGTTCCTACATTTGTCCAGGGGGCCATCCAGGCCCTTCCTCAGGGCCAGTCTCCGAGGGAGGCCTCAGCTCTTCTCTACACTGCCCAGTTTGTATCAGTCACTGGGTCAGAGAACTTGCCCACAGATGCCGTTTTGCTCCATCATCCTTCGCATTTTCACCCCACACCCGCACTAAAATGGTCAGGCCATCAGCCAAATAGTCTCTCTGTTTTTTAAAAAAATATCTTTGCTTTAATACTCTGGGGTGCTCCTCGCTTTAACTTCCTGTTACCTCCACTGATGCCCCATAGTACAGTCACCATCCTGCTGCTGGATGGGATTCCCTTCACACCCTTCCACTGGATTACCAGGTTAAAAAGTTGCTATTAGCTTATAGCTGCCGAAGCCTACCCCTCATTTCCCAACCTTTCTCATCAAAGGGAAAGTTAGTAAGACAGTCCATAAAGTGAGCTTGGAGCTTCCTGAACCTTCCGTGCCCTTTCTCTGAGTTTTGTCCTATTTATTGTATTAGATGCCGCTTCCTTTGTAATGGTGAGTAATGATTCACTGCACCCGTTTGCGGTCTCCCACCTGCGCATTAAAAAATAAATTAATTGAAGGAGCACAAGTCAGCGGCAAGCTTCCTTTGGCAGCAAGATTGTAGCTTCCTTGGGAACTGAGATTAAATAATTCAGATCATTTAATGGCTCACTAAACTGTGAAATTGCACTGCTGCATGCTGAGTTGTTTGGCAATTTCAAGTTGGATCTTTTGGTCCAACTGAGCTATGCTTTGCTCAGGATCGGTAGCGGGGGAGGGGAGATGGTTTCATGCAGTCATTGTAGCTTCCTGATTTTGGGATCGGTTGGCTCCTACTGCACCAAGTGGCACTTACTCATCTTTGCCAGCAAGGGGCTGTCATGCCGCTGATAACATTCTGGTCTCCAACGTCTTAAAATTACGCTTTCTTTCCCTGGCTAAATGTGTCTTTATTTCCCATGTGAAGGAATTTTCAAGTCCTGTGTAAAGCTAGATTTAGAAAGAGTGCAAAATTATTGGATGAAATTTAACCTCGCTTTAGGGCTGTCCATTGGGTGCAATATTAATAGCTTTCAAAGGAGGTAGGTTACCACTATTAGGATCAAGCCCTAATTAATTATTTAAATCCTCAACCCCCTAAAAGTAGCAAAGCTTGAATTCAGTGTAGACAACTGTAAACAAGCAAAGACAGTGGTATTCAAAATGATTCCCCAGGGAGGAGGATGACATATTTAATTCTTCGGTTCATTTCATAGTACTGTAAAGTACATGAATTTTGGCAGATTGTTTTGGTATTAGCAATGTCAATTGCATAATCATTGTTTCTGTTGATAACTTTCTGGAGATAAATGTTTTGGACTAAATGATATAACATAATATTTCCTTGTGGGATATTAAATTTAACCCATCTGTGACACTAATCTCATAATTCACTGGCTGAGTACTTTTACAAAGTAAATTCATTTTATAATCCATTCAGTGTTTTGACATATTTGGTATGTTACAGCTAAGATTACTTCCCATCCAACAATTTCTTATGTTGATCTGAAAATGCCAGCAAGGAAAGCTAAAGGCTGGAACCATGAATATTATTTTTTCTCTAATCTATGGATGATGAGGGAATCAACAGACCCTAAAATCTGCTCTGGAATTCTAAATGGCAGCTCGGTGTGATAAAGCTTTTCACATTTGCGTTCAGAGGTACTAAAAAGATGCTCAGGTTCAGGATTTTATGGCATTAACTTGTTGTTATTTATTTTTAACTGATATTATGGTAGTGGTTAGATACCAGAGTCAAGATCAGCACTCCATTGCACCAAGCACTGAACAAACACTAAGTAAGAGATACTCCATGCACCAAAGCTCTTTGGCCAAATAAACAGTAGTCCAAAAATGGGAAGGAGTATGTAATATTACTCCTGGTTTAACAGAGAGAGAATTGAGGCATAGAGAGGTTAAATGATGTGTTCCAGGAAGTCTCTGGTACAGCTGGGTATTGAATCTATATCTGCTGATGCCTGGTTCCCTGCTTTAATCAGAAAAATATCCTTCCTCTCAATGTATTGACTCTTCTAAAAGTAATATTTCTATTGAGCTACATGATCATCCTTTTCTTTACAAATGAGAAATTCAAACTGGGATCTTAACATATTATTCAGTACCAGGTGCTCACTACCATATAGAGGCAATTGAATAAAGCTAGAGATGCAACCTAGAAACCCCAGAGGCAATGATGAGTGAATTGTTGCTCACTTGCTGTACATGACCTGAGAATAAGTGGTAGGTTTCTGCTTTTGTCTTCATCGCTGTTCAATTTTATTTGTTCACAGCTGTTAAATTCATGGCTTTTAAAACTGAAGCTGGAAAAAAGATCAAGCATGACTGGACGTCTTCAGCTTTCTAAATATTGATTCATCACTCGTTCCTTTAAGAAAGTAATTGTATGTAGAGTCCCAATAGAGTTTAAAGGTTATCTATGGTCTTATGACCTCTGAATCCTTACCGCCATGCAACTGTGGTTGGTGCAGTTGAAAGTGAAAGGTCAGAGAAACTAGATATCTTGCGTATGGCAACAGGATTAGAAGCTTTAGTTGTTCTGCAGTTATTAATTTGAATCAGGATCTTATCTTATAACAAACCTAGCTCAGGTGCCACAAAGAGAAAAAAAAGTGTTTACATTTTGAAAAGAAATGGTATTTTTATATTTCTAAATTGATTTATGAATGTTTTCCAGAGTAAATATAGAAAATATAGATCTCAGAATGGATGGATCCTTTTTCTCTTTGACAGATAGGGATGTATTTTTAGTTAGCGGATTTAAACATTCCCCACAATGCAAAACTTGTACTGCGCTCTGACTTTTGGGCACTGAATGATTCAGGGACCCTGTGGAAGAAACAATATGTGACCATGTAATTAAAGACTGTATCATAAGGCATTATGCACCAGAGAACTGAACCAAGGTTGCAAGTGCAAGCTGCATTCTTGCATTTTCTGAGTGCTTGACTTAGAAACCTTTAATGTAGTGAAAACAATGATGAGTCCTGTGACACCTTGGAGACTAACAAAAAATAAATAAAAATTGAGGAGCATAAGCTTTTGTGGCAGCTTACTCTATTTAAAAAATCAAGCCACTTATTAAGATACATAAATATAGACTTAAATTTGGGCCTTCATGTTTGAAAATGTTGTCCTTCTTATCAGTCCCTTTAGGGTTTTTTTTAGATCAGTATTCCTTCTATCCAGCTCAGCTTCTTTCGTGATGAATCAAAATCGTATAAAACCTTAATATTGACCTATAGGTGGCAGCAATTGTCAAAAGCATCAAGTTCAAGGAATGTAACATATTTCAGGGTGGATTGTGGTTATTGGATAGCTTAAACTTCTTGTTTGATCATAAAATGGATTTTTACATTTATATATACATACCCACTTACCCACATCCCCACACCATTATTTAACATGGTTTATTAACATGTGTATTTTACTTGAAATGGAAAAAATGTCTAGATTCCAAATATTTTAACTTGTGGAGTAATATCTTGTGGTCCAGCTGATCTGAACAGGGTTTATGTACCAAGTTGTTTACAATTAATCTTTCAAGTATCTGGATCTTGCTACTGCCTGTTGCACAGTTGTTTCTCCTCTGAACTGGGTTATGTCAGACGGAATCAGTTTCTGAAGTACGGGTCTTTGGGACAGCTCACAAGTAGTCTCTAATGAGGGAGATTTCAGGAGAGCTGCCTGTATAATCTGAGTTGCCTGTGTATTACAGTGGAGGAGAAACAGTGCCATAGCGGCCTGTTACTTATTGATTCTCTCTTAATAAAAGTAATTTCATTGTGGCTTGAAACTGGGCAATAGAAGTAGTCACGTTCAGTGCTTCTTGCTAGTGAACTAATTTCTCCAAATTATTTCATGTCTTGTGGGAAATTTGTTCTTTTTCTCAACGCTCCAAGGCAATATAGGTCACATTGCTAATTAATAGGCAGATTCTGTGAAAGGTCGAAAGGCAGATTCTCTGCTGGTGTAACTCATACTAAGCTCCCCATTAGCATTTAGGAAACAGTCAGTTGGTTTCTGTGTTATATACATATTTTGATAAAGCAACAAACCCTATCCTGCTATATGGTGTCCTTCAGCTAACAACTGTAAGCATTAAAAATTACATAAAATGTAATTGTGTCACCTTAGATCACTGATTTCCGTACGGAACTGAGACCTGCAAGCCCAAGGGCTAGCGTCTGAACACTGTTGAGCCTGCTTTGATCTGCTCCAGGGGCCCAAAGCCCTGGCAAGTGGACCATTTCCTCCTGTGCAAAAGAGTCCTCTTCTGGCAAAGGGCCACTCCAGGTGGCTTCTAAACCATGTGATTGGTGCATGGAGCTTTCCCAGGAGAATGGGAGCATAGCTAGAATGCACCTGTGTGCCTATGGTCTCTAGTTGTTGCTATAAGCTACTGGGGAACATGGCCAGCTTGCACCAAGTAAGTAGCTATGAAGCTGTTTTGCTTTCAGTTGGGCTTGGCTGGGTTCCAGCTGACCCCAAGATTGAAAGGGAACTAAAATGACATTAAAGCACAATTAAGCAACCCATACTAGAGCTGCACAAAGTGCAGCTTTGTTGTAAAGCAGGCTCTGGGATCGTGTTTGACCCAAGAATGAATTTTTTACTGCAGAATAACCCATCCCCCCGCCCTTCAAATCTCAATAAAGGGTACAGAAAGGAGGATCAAGAATGTGTGGTGCTTCAGTGCTTTCCCTTCAGGAGCGCTCCATGCACAAAGCAATAGCATGGTCCTGGTGTTAAGGATCACTATGGGTGCATCTACACTTAGAAACTGTCGACTTAAGGAGGCTTAAGTCGACTTAATTTACTCCGCGTCTACACTGGGCTTTTCTTAATTCAATTTAAGCTTCTCCTTAAGTCGAATTAAGGAAAAGTTAGTTTGAATTAATAATACCTAGTTTTAATTCTAACTAGTGTAACCTTCGGGTGGGCTAAATTCACTTAATTGCCCCTCTCCAGTGCTCCACAGAAATCAATCCCAACCCCTATGGGGAAAGCAGCTGGAGACCCAGGATCCAGTCTGTACAGGACTCACGGCGAAGCTTGCTCAGAGCTACACTCACACATTAAAATACCACTACAATAAACATAACAATGAACTTTATTAACTACTAACTAAATGAACCTTATCCTAAGAAAACAAACTACAATTAACCAAGAACAATCCCTTGCATGAAAAGATACCCAAGAGTCCCAAAGTCTGTGTGGAGTTCACCCAACTCTCAGCTACAGTCTCTGTTCCAGTGTGGAAGCTTGAGTGGCAAGAAATAGCTGTCCTCTTCTTTCTTTGCTGGGATCCTCTGTAGCATTACACGCAGGCTTTCTCTTCTCCTCAGCAACCAGCCCTCAGTCCCATATGCATGTCTGCAAGGTCTGTCGCAAATGACTCCTTTACATGGAGAAAACATCTTGTTCACTCCTGGCT